>NW_023590789.1:22851843-22959203 GCF_014843425.1 Jatropha curcas
CCCCTCGTCTTGCCATCAAGAAGTCGCTACAGTGTTCCGTAGACGGCCCACGCTCAAGTCCTTGTCAAGTTCGTTCCGTATTATTCAACGGGAGATGGAGGGACTTTCCCGTTGATTGGATGGATTATCGACCCAGAAAGCCTGCGACAGTACCTATATCCTTTTCCCGGCCGTGAGGCCTTCCTATATTTGAATCTTCCTATTCCATCGATTCAGTTGCAAAACTATCCTTCGACATACTTAAGATAGGCAAGGTGAAAAGCGGAATCCCACTCATTTTAGCACCCTTATGACCCAAAAAATTGGATTTTCTCGGTTCATTACTCCTTACAGAATTCATTCTTTTATTTGATTTTGATTGTTCGAGGATCAAATGTCTCATCCCCTTTCACAAGGGAATTGGATCTTAATCAGAAGGGGAGGCCCTTTGAATGATTTCATCTGCTGTTGGGGAGCCAAAGTGAAGTTCAGCTTTTAGGGGTGGGTCTCTCTGCCAGCATTTTTTTGTCTTCAAAAAAGAAAAGGATACATCTATGGTTTCCTTCCATGGTTCATGTTTGGGCAGCGTGCTTGGACCCGGCCAACGAAGCAGTTCAACCATAACCCAAGTTCTACATTAAATTCTTTCAATCCATAAGGTTCAGGACCGCTACAAGAGAGGACTAAGCAGCTTTGCTTTAAAATGTTGTTCGCTCCCGCATAGTTTTTGAACTTGTTTCCGCAGGGGGATGCTTTTAGCTGGAGCTCTTCTCAGTTTAAAAGATCTCTTCCTCAAAAGTTCGGCGGCTGGTAAACAACCAAATCTTGCCATTTCAGAGTACTACATCTTTTCAAGGGCCACTTTATTCCCGGCCCGCGAGGAAGGCTCCAGAAAAAGGCATTCCCATAGGATAGGATCGGAAGAGAGAAAGAAATCCATACACCGAAATTCGGGCCTTTATTTTGACGAAAACTTCCTTTCGAATTCTCATCGAATTTTCAATAGGTAGTTTAAACTCTCGAGAATTGGTCCGCTAAAGAATTCTTTGCCTTTGGGTCGACTCAGAAAGGTCGAGGCTGGACGCAGGTTTGGTGTTGAGCAAGTCTTTTCTTCGCAGTTCTGCCGGTTAGAAAGTATCCTGTGCCTGAGGGAAGGGAAGTCAAGTAGCTCGCAAAGGGAGCTTCATTGAAGGAAAAAATCAATATCTTCTAGGAGGAAAATGCTCTAGTGAGGCAAGGGGAGCTTTTAGCTTCAAAGGAAGAGAAGAGTCAGTTCAAGTAGGGAGTGAAAGTAAAGGCATATTATGATGGAATTGGAGGAAGGGATAGCGTAGCTAGAAGGAGATTGGCTCTCTCTAATTTTTTTTCCTCTCTCATGCGCCGGGGATTAGGCTCATTGTACGTGAGCCAGTCAAGTTAAGGGGACTAAAATTGGAAGATAGTCCGATAGCTCACTGAAGGGTAGATCCTTTATCTAGAGCTCCAGGTAAAGATTAGGGAAGTCGAGGAAAGAAATTTTTAATAGAAAGGGGCAGCGGGGTCTCAAAACTACCGTCTTGTGGCTTGTTTTCCTGGTTCAACCTCAACCCGTCTCGTTCCCCGGCTTCTGCTTTCAGACCGTATCTTAAGTTAAGTTGGTAATCTGATAGCTATCTCTCCGTTTGCGGTAATAAATAATAAGGTAAGTTCTTCGTTCTATTGGGATTTGCGGCGTATAGGGAGAGCGCAGCTCTACTTAGAAAAAGCTAGCACGGATTATTAGTTTAGCATCACCCAAAGAAGCTCAAGGCTCTATCCGTTGTAGGAGTGCGCCGGGGGTTCAGTCCAATTCGGGTCCGTCCTGTAGTGGTTTTCGCTGGAGTTCAGGGCTATTTTGTGTTTTAGCTTGTCTTTAGTACCTGTAGGATTTATCTCTTTTTCTTTCACTCCGCGGGGATTTTCTTAAAATTGAAAATTTATATGTTAAAAGTGGCAGCTCTTTGCTAAGTTTTTGTTGGTGTCGGCTCTTTCTTTGGCCTCCAACTTGTTGGGTGTCGGCTGTTTCAAAGGACTGACGAGAGATTGGGATAACGTGTTTTGGATTAAGTTTTCATTATGTATGCCCGCTACTTGTACATTTACCTTCCCATCTTGTCGGCCGTGGAAGGCCAAATGCCACTTCCCACTCTCTTTGCTCGCTTGGGTGAACGTTAATGCAAACCAGAAACTTCGTTACTCCCCCCTATTTGGCGTTGGCTGACTAGGCCCTGGGATAGGACTATGGGGCATTCAGCCTATTATCGGAGAATTCTTTATTATGGAAAGATATTACGTATCGATCAGAACTTGCTTTCATTACATCATATGGGAATCTACTGACACGGAATGTCGAGCAAAAGGATTGTGACTACAAAATTACAATCTTGTAGACTCGGCCAAAAAGGAAGAGAGAAAGAAGTTTGCTTGTAGCGATCTCCTCACACTACATGGTAATATTTGATTTTTCAAGAGACTTCGCAGTTTTGAATAGGAGGACCTATTGTGACTGATGGCACCTCAGTAAAAAAGTGAGAGATAAGCATCTTGCAAGGCTTGTAACGTGAGAAGCCCATTTCTTAAGGATTGAAATCGGTACATTCATTCATTCGACTCCGTATCCCTTTTTGCTAGTCTACCTATGACCATCATTCAGTTTGCGATTCAAGTCTTACTAATACGCAATTCTTATCGATAAGAAGAAGGTCAAATATCACTAGAATTTATTTTCGCAGGGGATTCCGTTCTTATCACCACACTTTCTATTCGTAAGGATGAGGAGAAAAGAGTAGTTTTTAAATCCCCTTATTCCTACTAACAATTCCTTTTCATTTTTATCGTGGCAAAATCCACGTGCTGGTCTGTGATATCGTTACCCATCTCCATCGAATCAAGGCTCATTCCGCAGATCAATCCAATCTGTCAACAAATTCTAGTAAGACTTTTGCAGGCAGATTTCCATTGGCATTCGGACGCGCGGCATCATTTTCTCACAATCATCTGACTCCGCACCTTTTTTGATGCTACGGGATATGACCTAAAATAAAAAAGCATTTTACCTGGTGGGCACTGCTTTCCTTCAAAGAGCTTCTCTTCTCCCCCAGGAAGTAGGTATTGTATTGAGATGCTCCTTTGACCGGAACCCCAACAGTGCTTTTTATTACCCCCGACGTAGTGTTCCCCTTCATTTCCCCGTCTTTCGCATTTCCTTGCTTTTGGAGAAATTAAGTGTTGAGCTCCCCTTGGAGGAAATTCATCAGTGCTTCCCCAGGTGGAAGGTGAAAAGCACTAAATGTTTCTTTCCTGGTTGGCCGTGTACTAGGGCGAGGAGGCGAATTTTCCCAACCCTTCGTTTAGCTAGCTTAGCTTTCCCTCTTTTCTTAATACGTCAAACCTCCATTTACTTTCTCGCCAATTACCTTTTAGCTTCCTTTAGTTGCTTACTTTTTTTCCCAGTTCCACGCCCCAATCAGAAGTAGTAAAGATGTGCCTGTTCCGTCCTTCTTTGACCGAAATGGAATGCTGTAGGAGCAGGTTTGGGAAGGAGGGACTTCGCTAAAAGAGGGTCTGTCGTGTTGCGCGAGGATTCTAACCTTTCTCCTTCCATTGCTTGACTAGGTTCGCTTTGCAAGGAAAGGGAAGGGCATCGTGCTGGGTAGAAAAAGCATGAGGTTCAAAGCTATGGGCACAAGGAGGTAAAGGCATAGTAAGTTTACTTCTTCGTCTTTTGCTTGTCATTGGATTTTGAGAGCCGCAGGGCGATGCCTTCTTGCTTTGTGATAGTTGGCCTTGTCCTTGCTTAGTGCGAATGCGGGTAAAGTAGGACTCAGCTTCTTTGGTTTATAAAGATCTTAAGTAGCCGAAGGTAAGGTAGTCCGCTTGTTAGAATTTTGAATTGATCTTATATAACCTACGGTAGCTTTAAGAGATTCTCAATAGTATAAGTGGACCCTATCAAAGGTATAAGTAGACATTAGTCTTGCTGGTTCGGCGGTAGAGAGGTCCCCCCAGCCCCGTTAGCATCTCCGATCCGAGATAAGGATTTACTCCGTTAGGTCTTTTTCGGTCCGGAGCCGGCGGTAATGGACCTTACTTTACCTTGCTTATAGGACCAGCTGCAGGAGCTAAGCCTTGTTCTATGGTTTGGTGGTTTGCTACCAAGACGATTTCTTTATGCCCATCAAAGCGACCTCGACGATGCTAATCCAACGAAAACGATCACGAGAATTCGAAAGCAACTCATCTACTCCACTGAGGGCGACCCGTTAAAAAATACATCGACTCGTGCAAAGGAACTCTTTTTTGGCAACTATGGAACAACTTATAACGTCCCGTATATCACTTTAGTAGGAGGATTCTTTACAAAGGGCTTGAAAAAGCTTTCGCCATATTTAAGCCGCGGAGCAATCTACGACAGTTTGTATCTCGTATATTTCGCTTTCTCCGGGACATCACTTACATGACTTTCCCCTCATCTTTTTTGAAAAAAGCCGCTACCACGGTGGTTAAAGTCTCATCTTGTGTGTTGGCCGATTCAGTGACAATAGTCACCATTGAACCTAGAATTATGTTTCGAGGATCTCGAAATATCTTCCAGTTCATGGGGAGAATTCCGCAAAACTTCCGTCCATCGAGGAATGAATGGAGTTTTCCCGTATTTCGACCGGAGAAAATTAAAGGAGAGACATTTTTACTGTCGAGATTTCTGACCGAAAAATTAGACATTCCCATGCTCGGAGAGTGCTTTGTCGTGCTAGTCAACTGACATATCCTTTTTTGTCTTTATTTGACCCCAAGAATGGATTGGATCGAAACGGCTTTCCTGCGAACCCCTTTGTGTCTCTTATTAATTTTCTGACCGCGCACGGAATCTCCATAGCCAATTTTTCCATTTATTGATTATGAAACATAAGGTGCCTTTGGTACTCTCTTATTTCACCAATCCAGAACTTCCTAACGTTGGGGCGTTGATTCGTTTGAGCCAACGATTCTTCCTGACGTGATACATTCTTCGTAATGAAATAAGAGTGGAAACATGAGGTGGCTTTTACAGTATCCTATAGAATAAGCACTGTGAAACTAAAATCTGCTTTCAAAAGATAGGTTGTTAAGAAATAAGACTTTCAGATTAGAAATACAAATAAGATCAAAAAGGCTTATTCCCACATAATGGGAATAGATGCGATCTTTTTTTCCTGCTTTCGTGGAGAAGTTAAATGGGATGGGGTTCCCATTATTTCCAGTGTTCCGTCTGGAGCAGAATCTTTTTCTGATAGTATTCTCTGTGAAAACCCCACCCGTCTCAACGTACCAATCTTTATTTTTCGATGTATCCATTCTATAGTTGGCTTGTGGAGGGCTTTTTTCTTTCCTTATATTTGAAAAGAATCACCAATTTCCTTTTCGACATGTCGTCAGTAAAGAATCGGATGCCTTCGTCTGATCCGGCGATCTAGAGCTTTTTTTCCAATCTTGCTTCGGAACATGAGGTGCGACGCCCCCGCACCCGAATCCCCATCGGGGGATGGTTAAGGAAGGCCCTAATCTAGTTTCTAAGTCGACCTCCCTACCTTGGCGCTGCTATCTTCCGAAAACTTTGCATTGGCCCCCCGAAGTTCCTGATGGGAGCCACCATCTGAAC
The DNA here is from genome assembly GCF_014843425.1 of Jatropha curcas. Next base: position 22,857,479 of record NW_023590789.1, read on the forward strand.
CCCCCCGGTATCAGAGCCCCCAAAAAATAAAAGGAATCCCTGCCCACTAGAATACCTCCTTCCCAGCCAAACCCCGAGTACACAATAAGGCGATGATCGCCCGCTAGACGTTTCTTGATGTTGGGCAAGAAAGACATTCAAAATAGTCAGTAGTTCCCAGGCGGATTCGAAATTAAAATATGAATCACTACAAGCTAAAAAGGATCGGGAAATTTCGATTCCTTTGCCGATAAATGGCTTTATTCAAAGAACTGAAGAGCAGAACCAAATCCCGACAGCTGCTCTCGCACGATTAATTTAGCACCCTCTAACAAATTGCGTACTCTAACCGAAAATTGGATTTCCCCATAACTTATTGCGCTTAGACTTTACTTTTTCCCCTTTTTTTTCCCGGTCCAATCTTTTTCTTTGTTCTTCGAAAGTCCGTGTCCTTTAAACTTGCATTACTTATTCCCGCACTTATTCCCACGGAAGCTAGTTACGCAACGATGCAGATTTCCTATCTGGCATTCTTCCCCGCTCTCCGCGAAAAAATTATATATATATAAAAGGGGGATTACTTATTAGACTCTGAATCCATTTCTCTCTCAGAGGTTTCTCTCGCTCCTTGCTCGCGGAGCGGCATACCGAAAAAAAAAATGAAAAGAGATACGGAAACAACGTTCGACTTTGCATTGTGAAAAGCATTATATAGCTAACTAGGCAGATTGGCCTTGCAGTGGTCATTAACCTCGTGAACCAGGCGTACTACTTGACTGTCATGGCTACTACTTGCCTTTCTTCTTCTTAAGATATTTCTATTCTGTTTTTTAGCTCCTAAATGCAGTCGTTGATCTTTATCTAATTTTATTACTATTATACGATAGCACTCGCCATGATGAGTAGGATAAGCTTATTCAAAATATCATATATAGGAAAATTGCCCCTGCTAAGCTTAAACCAAGCTAAACTATCGCAAGATTCTCCTTTCACTTTCTTCGAGAATCGACACATTTTTTTTTATTTTTGGAGAAGTCAACATCAATACTTACTCGGCCCAGAAGCTCATTGCCCGACGAGGAGAAGTACCGAATGAGATTCAAAAACTCACATTATTTAAGCACGAGTGGAAAATACCTAGTTAGATAACAAGAATCTATTCTTTTGGGTGCCCCGATAAGGAAGGACATTAAAAAAACGCCCTTTGGGAATTCGTTACGGAAGGATTTTTTTCAAAACCCTATCCACCCCTTTATTCCGTTAGGCCGTCTTTCCTTGCCTTCATCCATGAGCTATTTAGGGATTTCCGATCTATTTTATCGCGCCCCCAATTAGGACTACCAGCAGCCGAGTCTTTCCCTTAGACTGCACATCTACATAAAGAGGGTCAGTGCTTTGTATTTTTATGTGACTATCGATCGGCCTCACATTTACCGGTAGGTAGGAAGAACTTAAATAGCTCCTTATAAACTTAATAAGAGAAGGGCTTACAAGAAGAAAGAGGCCCCTGCGCACCCATCAAATTATGAGGGCTCAATCAAAGAATCAAGAAATCCTCCTGCACCTAGTAAAGGTTAAGGCAATTCACCTTAACACAAGGGAAGAGTAAAAGAGTCCTACAACTTTCAGTCCCCATTCAACTCCAGAAACACTACTTAGACTGATTTTAAACGATGATTGAAGGGCTTAAAGTCAAGCATTAGCCTTTAGAGGCGGATAAGGTTTCCCCGCGGTTTAGACACTATCCTATTAAATAAAAAATAAAAAAAAGATATATAGAATTATACTACATGGTAGTAATACAGCATCCACACATTGTATACTAAGACCTCTCAAGTAGAACAGTAGAATTGGTAGGGACTGCACATCATAATTTCAATGATCAGCAAAAAAAGAGTTATGTTTATTACTTCATTGACCATTTTGTATTACAAAATAAAGAAAGAGGGAATATCTTATGACCTCAACATACAGCACATCAGACACATTTGGTAGCTTCTTCCTCTTCGGCCGAAGATCTTTCAGATTGTATTCATGTTTATCATGAGATTCATACCGAATCCCTTCCATTTTTCTGTTATTCCAGTGTCTCCAATGAAGTGGAGTGCCTCGAGTATTTAAAACAGCCAACAAGTATTGAGCAATGCGCTCTTCACCTACAATAGAATCTTTGACAGATCCTGCAAATGCATTCACGTATGTAGCTTTTAGTTAGACAAAAATACAGTTCATAGTGACAATACTCATTAAAAGTAGCATATGGATAGACAGAAGTTTCCTGAACTTAGTGGAGCTCATGGACTTGTGTACCTAGGCAAATCAATCAAAGGAAAAAGGAAAAGTAAAAGATGTCAGGAATATGAACTAGATGGTTAGTAACCACTTGGATTCTATTAATAAAGCTACCAAAAAAAGTTTCTAAATATGAACAGAGCAATAGATTACTTGAAAATGATTTTCTAACTGTGATATTGTGTTCAGTATCAACTACATTTCAATTTATGTTAACAGACAAAGTAAGCTTACAGGAATCACTTCCCATATAATTTATTTTTTTAAAAGTAGCAAATAGAGCCTAACCAGAGTAGAAATTCCAAAAGTTGTAGAATGCATACTGCTGTCAACATGATTCTCACTCTCATATTAAGAAACAGGATTACTGGGAACTAATATCTGGTAGAATGCACAAGAAATTAGAAAAAGAAGAATTTAAACCTGCAAGAGCTAGCTTTAATCCTGTTTCTATATCTGGGATACTGGGAACTAATACACCCGGAGTGTCCAGAACGTATATACTGGGCTGATGAGCAATCTGCAAATCAACATTAAAACCATAAGAATCCAACATTAATGGACTATCAACAAGAAGGAAGATCATGACCATATTGACTAAAAAATAAAGCTTGAAAGCTTGTCAACAGCAAAAAAAGGGGAAAAGATGGAGAAAAAGAAAATCTAAATATAAAATTTAAATTTAGAAAGAGTGAATATAATTTATAAATATTTAAAACAAGCAACATCAAGCAACATATATGCTAAAAGTTCTGGGGACAAAAATCTGTGAACTTGTCAAAAGTGTTTTTGCCTTTTAGCCGAAGGACATTTGCGGTTAGGTAACCGTCTATCTATCTACTTCTCTCTTTTACGGTGATGGACGGACAAGAAAATAAGGGTCATTAATATGACAACCGTTAGCAACTTAGGTGATGGACGGATGAGAGAAGAAGGGTCATTAATATGACAACATGCAAGATGTGCCAGTGATTTGCTACTTACAAAGATAATAGATAATAAAGCATGTTATCAAAGTTTATAAAACCAATGAGATACTATTTTACACATGTTTACATGCTTACATGTGACCAGGAGAAAAAGCACTATACACCCGAACTTATGCACAACGCACACACATGGATATACTCTCCAAAAGAAAAGAAAATAAATAAAATAACTCAGACCTTGTAACCCGCAATATCTTGAGTAACACCTGGCAGTGGGCCTACTGTAGCTCGCTTCATTTTCTCCTGCACTATGTAGGAAACTCAAACTGTCACTATTCAAAGTCTTCAAGATCATAAAAACTGATAATTTGAGTTGCATGCAAAATTATGGTACATTTTCCAAAGGCAGCTTATCTTACTATCGCTGAATACAGCAACATCTTACCAGGAAAGCGAGAATGTGCAATTTGATGGATAGAATTTATCAAAGCTGATTTCCCAACATTAGGAACACCAACCACCATAACAAGAAGAGTAGGTTCCCTTGAAATCACCTCCTTCAGTTTAAACTCCACAAGTTCAAGAAGCTTTAGGCATGAGAACCATCAAGAAGACAAAGTTGAACAACCATGGAATTACACAAGCAAATTAGATACAGAATTCAATTGAATTTCAAAACATAAACATATACAGTCAATAAAATATATTGGATCAATTACATAGAAGGATAATTGCATGGTTAAAGCATGTGCAAGACTATCTGACGGGAATAACATAAGTTCAGCAAGTGTCAAGTCCATTTCAAATTCTTAGAAATGTAGTAAAAAAATTGAAATACTATTACAATGAAGAAGAAATGTCAGAAAAGGAAACAGAGACAGTAGAACTTCTCCAAAACCAACTCAGTATTCAAGGGATTACACACCCACGAGCACAGCAGTATAAAAAGGTGCAGCTCAGATCATGTCATTAATTTGTTTAATGAGGGATGGAGTGTGCATATGCTACTTCCATTTATATTCAAAATCCCTCGCACGTCCTAAAAGACCAAAACATGGTTGAAGCCGATGCCTACTTCTATTGTGCATGATGCAAAGTAAGCATTTTGGTACTTCATTCTCCAACCATTTAAAACTTGCTGAACTTCTTCCTTTCCTCTACCATTTGAAAATAAGTTAACCACCTCTTATATACACTGTTTTCCATGAGCTACTTTAGTTGATAGGGAGGAAAAAGGGAAATAAAGCTTAAACATCTTGTTCAGGTGAAGGACTTCATGTGTGTAACTAGTTATTGAAACCAGGAAACACTATCCTAGATTTGTTTTTACATAATTGTAAACAATCCTCATCACAAAACAAAATAGGATTATCATCCTGACCAAGACAACCTATAAACAAAACTGCTCAATTCAAGGTTTGGCCTTCAGGTTTCCATCTGAACCATTAGATTTGTTAAGCTTTAATTTTTAGACGCTCCAACCATAAGTGAAGCAAAGAAACAATATCTAAGACTAGTTATGAATAAACAAGTAAAACCTTTGACTTTTGCGATGAAAATGAAATATAACAGTATTTAATTAATTAGAAATAAAAAGAAATTATCGTCGTTTGCTTGAGAAGCATACCATGCTTCACTTAAAACCAGTAATTAAGAATGACCCTTGGTAAACATGAAAGAAATTTTCTTTTCCTCTAACTACTCCTCGGAGACCAAGGAAATACTAAAAAATTATCGATTCTTATTTAAAAAAAAAGGGGGAGAAATTTACAATTTAGATATCTACTAACCTTCTGAACAGAACTCTTGCTGTTGGAATTTATTGGAATGCAATCCATCTTGCACGAATCAAAATAATGAACCCATTTCTATAACAAACAAATATAAAATATATAAGCATCATATCATCAAATAAAAATGGACTATAAACACAGAAAAGAAACCATTTCAAAGAGAAAACAAAAGAGTACTTACATGCATTATATTAGGATTGGCTAAATCTTTCTTGTTGAGAGCAATTACACGTCGTTTGGAAGAAAGCTGAGGCTGTAAATCTTCGTTTGCAGACGATAAAGGAATCTGCTAAAAAACAAAGCGAACGAAAAAAACTCAAAATTCTATTAGAATTGAGAGACACAGAGATGGAAGCAGAAAGGGTACGGACACGAGAGTCGCGGACTTCAATGACGAGGTCAGCGAGCTTGAGGCGATTGCGGATTGCGCGGGTGGCGGCAGCCATGTGACCGGGAAACCAGTTGATGACTCCACCTCCTGCGTTGAAAGCCATCTCTCCTAATCCCTTCTTCACTATTCCCTTTAACCCTCCCATTTATTTTCACGTACTTAATCTCTCTCTCTCTCTCGTAATCAATCAGATTACTTTCAGTTTCTGCCTCAAAGGTCTAAAACCCTTTACCGTTTGTTTCCAGGGAAAATGGTTTTCCGGAGAAGGCAACGCAGTGATCAGCAATTCGTTGCTTCTCATTTCTTTAGAAAGGTCTTTTCCTCTGTTATTAGTAAAGGCCCAAACTTTTGACCCATGTACATGTTAATTTTTGATGGTAGGCCCAAAGCTTAAAGCCCAAAGTCTAAAGGCCAAACCCAATTTCAACTTCAAGTCCAAAAGATGTTAGAAGATTGTCGAGAAAGAATGTTCAAAATTGGCCTATGGTTTATTCTCTTTTTCAGACAGGAAAGAAAAAACTCCTCATCAGACAAAGCAAGAGTTAAGGTGTCTGGTTTGCTACTAAATTTTATTTTTTTTGACTCAAAAATATACATTTTAATTTATAATTAATTTAAAAATGAGTAGTTAGTTTAATCGTTTGGTTAATATGGTACTTAAAAGTAAATTAATTTGTCGTGATGACCAAAAAGAGTAAAACCAAACCAAACTCCATGTTTCAAAATTACCGAACCAAAATGGTTTGATTCGATCGCTTTAATCGTTTCAACCCAGAAGTACTTTAGACATGATAATATCATGACCTTTTTTATCGGGAAAATAAAATTATTTTATTAATTAAATCTATGAAAAACTTAATAGTATATCTAAGAAGTTAAACCAATATATCAGGATAATATTATGAATAAAAATACATTTTCACCCACTCGTAAATTGAAACCAAAAGCTCAAGCCTATTGCTGCTGGTGGTGGAAAAGATCAAATCCCCTTGGGACTTTTGCTAGGGAAGTTTGAAGCACGCAACGATGACTATGAATGATAATAACATGTAGTATTGATAGTTAGATCTCATGAGTCTCTTTTCTTATATATATATATATATATATCTCATGAGTCTCTTTTCTTATAATATATATTTATTATATATATATATATATTTAATTGGCAGGCAATTTCTCATAATCTTCTGCATGGAATGGTATGGCAGAACAGGATATATAGGTTGGTTTAATCATCAATCATATATCATACACAAACGTACAACTCTTTCTTATTTAAACCCGATGACAGTGTCGAGGTGGCAAAAGCATTGAATGGTTGATCAGCGATGACTTATATATATATATATATATATATATAATTGGCAGCAATTTCTCATATCTTTGCATGGAATGGTATGGCAGACAGGATATATAGGGTTGGTTTTATCATCAACATATATATACACAAACGTACAACTCTTTTCTTATTTAACCCGATGACAGTTCAGTGGCAAAAAGCACTTGAATGGTTGATCACGATGACTTTGATCATTGATTCGATCCTCCGTAACACCAGATTCCCCCTGGACCAACTTTTTTACTTCCCAAAATGAGCAGAATTAGTCATATTTAACATAGACAGTAAAAACAAACACGGACTCAATACCTGGGGGAAGTATCTAAAAAAAAAACTCTCTTCTTATTTAAACTATTCTTTGCTTTTTTGCTACTCTACGTATATACTATTTGATGTTACACCCAACTTGCACATATAAATGCACCTGCAATTTTCAACAAGTATTCCATGAAGCCATGAACTATCAGGAATCTTTTTCGTATGAGTTAGGTAATGATGCCCATGAGCCCATCTATGAGTTCTATATTTTATTTTATAGCTCTCAATTTTTGTTAGGTTAAACGCATCATATTGTCTTTAATTTTTATTTTTTAGTTGATCCAATCATATTCAATTTTTTTTTCAGTCTACATTGCTCTTAAAATTTTAATTTTCGATTAATTTTTTGAAAAATAAAAATTAAACTTAAATAAAGGAAAAGAGATTATAAGGTTGAATGTGAATACACCCAAGTTGAAAACTTTAAAAGTTCTAAAACAAAATTTAGATTTATCTATTATTATTAAACATGTTATTTATTATTTATGGTCTGTAGAGAAAAAAAAAATTAACTGTTTTGGTAATTGATAACTGTTAGACTAGTTTTTTATAAAATGCTAAAAGCTAAATACATTATCTTAATTTCTAAAAATCAGTTTCAAACGCTATGTTACCGAATACTATAAAAAATAGCATTTAGCGATTTAAAAAAAAGTCGCCGAACACAACATTAGTCACATTTCATTACATTCCATTTCTTTGTATCTACTGACCAAATTACAAGTTCACTAATCAATTTGGTTAAAAAATTCTTTTTCATCTAATTCTACCAATTGACAAAGTTGAAACGTTAATTTGATACTCAAGAGCCTTTTCGTTATGTAAATAAATATTGTTATTGGAAAATGAGCGACGTATACAATCACAAAACTATCTTATTTCTCTTCAATCATCAGAATTTTTCATTTATTTAGTAAGAGTTATTTATTTAGGTACCTTATATAACTATAATATTATTCCAGTTGATTTGATTTTGGATAAAAAGAATATTTTAACTATTATATTCAGAGTTTAATTTTTAATTATAGATTTCAAAAAATAAATAGAATTGCTGATTTTTATTTTTTAACTCATCTTTCCTAAACCAAATTAAAGTTTCGGATTCAAGTCTTAGGTATAAAAATTATCACACTATTTATTTACATGTATAAGATAGAACGTGTAGTACTCAAACAGAATGTAGTCAGAGCCCCGGTAGACTTTTGGATACTAATAACTATGGTAAAATAAAAAAAAAAAAACCTCAATCACGGCCATTTTTTTTTATCCGACTCAATCACAATCGTTGATATTCAGAAAATAAAATAAAAAACGAATACATACCCAATAAGGGTTTGAAGAGATTCCATCTAAAGGGTTGTTGGGTTCTAAACTTATAATTACTTCAAAACCACCCAATAATAATACATTTCATTAGAAAAAGTTAAAAATAAACCCTCCAAATTAGCTAATTAATCCCTTTTGTTGACAATGACAGATATCTAAAACTTAATTAAATATATAAGCATATGTCCATTTAACTGCTTTTGATATTTTTTTTTAATTTTAATTTTTGTTTTTGAATAAAAAGAACTAGTATATATTTAATTTAATTTTAAATATATAAGCATATTTTAGTTTCATTGGGCAATAATTTTCATATAATGCTTAGACTTCCATACTATTATTTACAGTATTCCACATAATATTACTAGTTACTACTTAGAATATTTAAGGAATGCTGATAAAATAACCGACAGCTATTAATTAAGATAACTACTAGCTACTAAAATAATTAATTTTATCAAACGTGACATTTATTTAAATACTCCAGTCTCAATAATTTTCTCTTCGTTAATCCTTTACCAAAATTAAGAAAGAATAAGAAAGTGGTAAGATGAATTTTAAAAAACTTTAAAAATAATTATTGTATTTAGAAAAGATAAAGATAAAATTTAAAAAAATTTAATTTATATTTCTTATTTTCTCAAAACAACAGAGAAGATTTAGATAAAATAACTTTTAAAAAATATCAACAAAATTGAACGAAGTGAATATAATTTAAATTTAATTTGCTTCATATTAACTAATAAAAATTTCTAATATTCTAAAAATGAACTAACAATAGAGTATAATCGATATAAACTAAAATCTAATAATCGACTATATTTATATACATAGTATTTTTATTTTTATTTTTAAAAATTTTCTCCATTCATAAAATCGGACACTCGATTTCTTGCTTAAAAAACCTGAGTTATTTTCGATTAGACTAACTCCTTGATTTTTTTCATTAAAAGAAAAACTCCTTGGTTTTTATATATAGTTTTTTAACTAGGTGAGAGTCTTTTTTTTTTTTTAATTAAAATATTTAATAAATTTAAAAAAAATGAAAAATTAAGAGGTGGGAAAATATCATGCTAGATTCTATAGTGATATTTTCCACATTTATTGGAGAATTTGAGGGGGAACAAATAAAAGGTGATGAATGAATTAAGGATGCATATTTGAAGACAAAGAGTGGTGGTTCCTTTTTAGTGATTTAGGGTCTAAATGTCCACTTGTAAGCCCCAACCATTTCATCTTTTCTCTAATGCTTGTCAAACTCAAGTTTCCAATCTCTGCGAAGCATGCTCAAACACTTTCTTTTCTTGCTTGCTCTCTCCTTCGTTAGAGTTGCTTGCTTTTTTAGTATAAAGTCTCTCAAAAATACACCATTATGTTTTACAAATACGAATATTTAAACGAACATTTGAACAGAATTGAAATGAATACGAAAAGTTCAATCTTCGCGCATACCGTGCCATTCCAACCGTTAACATTTGGTGTATGTGAATACTCACAAGTCACAAGTGTTTCCCAAACCACATTCAACTGAATTACTGTGAAATCTTATGATCTTAGCTCAGCAAGGCAACGGGCATGCCTATTACTAATTCTTAATAATGTATTACATAAATATATCCACGCGTGCATATATACATCATGCATATGCATCAGCAAAGGCAACGGGCATGCCTAATTACTAAAATTCTTAATAAAATGTATTAAACATAAATATATCCAACTGCGGTGCATATATACATCATGCATATATATAAATATATATATAATATATATATAATATATATATATTATATATATAATAATATTATAAATATATATATAAATAATCAATTTTTTTAAATAAAAAAAAATAGGTAAATTATGAATCAAAAATAACATTAAGGAGTCAAATTGAATATATTATATTATCTCTTTCACAAATATTATATTTAAACAAGAATTAAATTAAATATTTATTTTATCAACATTAGGTATATATCAATTTTTTTAATAAAAAAAAATAGTATTATGATCAAATAACATTAGGAGTCAAATTGAATATATTATATTAATCTCTTTCACATATATATTTAACAAGATTAAATTAAATATTTATTTATACAACATTAGTTTAGCTCCAGAAATAAAATTATAATAGAGTTATCATGATTTCATATATCAAAATAACACACAAGCAATAAATCAAACATAGTTTTCTTAAAAGACATGGTATATTTTCTTTCTTTCCTTTCCATTTTTTCATATATAATGAATGTTGAACAAGTGAAATTTTTTTAAAAAAATTTATAAATATTTTACTAATTTTATTTCGAGATTTGTAATTATCTCCTACTAAATTTATTTTACGTATTCAACTAGTAAAATTCTAACGAATCTAAAATCTAAATTGTTTAAAAGAAAAAAATCACAACAATAGAGATGCATATACGCTAAACTTACAAATTAGAAAAAAAAAAGAAAAAGAAAATACAAACATCATAGAAATTACTAATTAATTAGACAAACAACCCATTTTACATTACCTATAAAAAATAAATCTCACAAGTCTTTCTTTTTCTTCTCTATGAATTTATTTTTTAATATTCTCCATCTTTTTTTTTTTTTCATATTCTTAAAAGAAATATACTAAGTTCAGGTCCTCCATTTCCATCTGGATTCATCATATAAAAAGCCTCCGAGTCACGGCTACCTACAACTCGTTCAAACTTAGCTCTCATATACAACAACTCACCTTCTGACTCGTTCATTTTCCGGCCATCTTCCACCATCGGAATAACTCCGGCTCCGACCGACACGCTTTGCACCGTACTTAGCACGTGTAAATCAAGTTCTGTACACGTCCGCGACATTGCATATCCACACTTCCTTCCATTACAATACATAGTCCACATTGGCTCGTTAAACAACTTTCCTGATCGTCCGCCGGTACTTCCCGCCGGTATCGAAACCGGAACTTTATCACACTCGAGCGCGATCCGAACTAGACCAGAAGACATTTCTTTAACTAACATAGATGTTGACATGGCTAGTTCTAGTAATAAAACCGGTTCAGACTTTGGATCATCTTGAACGGCGAAGCTAACAGGGCCACGGCGGTGACCGAAAAGAGTTCCTGTGACTTTCCGGCCAAGAGAAGGTGTAATAGAGATTTGATAAGGGATAGAAAGCCAATTACAAGTAGGGATAATAAAATTAGGGAAAGAAACAATCTTGAAAATAGAACGGAGAAGAGAAGAGAATCTTGAGTGGATTTTATTATTAAGGCGCTGTGAAGTGACTGGAGAGTCTCGCCGGAGAAGGAGTTTATCTGAGCTGTGGTCTTGTTCAGGTATGGAAGATGGGGTTGATGATGATCTTATGTAAGCGGAAGGGATTATCTTTCTTGTGCTTCTGTTACAGCTACTGGTTCTTTGAAGAGTGAGTTGTTGTTTCATGGTTTTTGGTACCCTATAGAGAAACGGAGCACCTGAAATATGGAAATGGAGATCAAGAAAGAGGTAGAAAGAGAAAGAGAGAGAGAAAGGGATTAACAGTGAGGTTTTTTGTGGTAGTGGAAGAGAGAAATTGAGTTAAAGAGGCCGACAAGGTAGTGATGATGCTGTTTTAGGGTGGCCAATATAAAGGGAGACTGTGGAGGCTTGTGGTGATGATGATGATCATTTCTTGGAGACTAATATTTATTCATATACAAGACCAAATCGGGGGTGGACTTATTTTCCATTTTGTTTTGATTAATTTAATAATACTAAAACTGGAAATTTTTGAATATTGAGTTAAATTATTAATAATTTTTCTTTTATGTAATTGTGAAATATTTTATTTGTTTAGGGAGTTATCATTATATTTGTAGGAATAGTTTTCTCCTATGAACCTTAAAATTATATATTGATTGATTTTCCTCTTTAATGAATTAATATTTTTTATTGCAATGGCCTTTGTCCAAGAATTAGAAGGGAGCTGAAGTGGCCATTAATGAGGCATACAGTCGGCGTTGATAGAGATGCCACGTCAACCATTTACAGAACCAGTACAAATCCTTCAAGATGACGTCATTCCACAAAGTCATCCAACGATGCCGTTTCTTCTTTTATTCTGTTCTTCTCTTCTTCTGCATGCTTACTCGAATTCTCTACATTTCTTGTTCTCATAGCATCTTTTTCTTCCGCAGCACTTCTTTCCTCGATCATGCATCTGTTTTCTCACTCAAAACTTTCTTTTCCCTCCCATCACTCTTTCTTTTCTTCTTTATTGCCAAAAATCAAGCTTCTCTCGGTTTCCCACAATATGTTAGTTGATTTAAAAGATCTCAAAAACTCATATCTTTTTCGTTACTCTCTCCTTATATCCTCTTTTCGAATAAGTTTATGGCGGTTGCAGCGGCGGAGTTTGATGGTTTATGAGATTTAATGGTTTATGGGTTTTTGTGGTGGGTTCCAATGGTGGATGGTGAGTTCTTCTTTTTTGCCTGTTTTTTCTCTCAAAATCTTTACTTTTAATACAAGACAGAGGTTAAGGAGACGCGCCGCTTTACTATCCGCCTTGACCAAGTCGTAGTGGGAGTGCGTTGCCTTCAACGTAGCCAAGAAGGCCTATTCATGGGGATGGAGGAGAAGAAGTTGACGTGGACGTGCTGACTTAGTGCTTATGTGTCAAAGTAGGTCCCATTAACGGTAGGATCATCAAAAATCTAGCCAATGAAGACGGCGGCCACAACTATAATAAAAAGATGGTACAATGCTACAGTTAAAAAAAAAAAAAAAAAAACTAAGAACCAGCTAAAATTGCAAAAATATGCAAAGTACAAGATTTTTTTAGGTTACTTGTGAGTCACACATACTTTCATCCAGCGGTCACGATTTCATCACAAGACAAAGTATCCTCCCATAGTTAGGGTATCGGAACATCTCCATTTGATATGGTTTGATAAGTGGGATTATATGGGGTTGGACATTATTTGGATTAAACCGAATTGAACTATCAGTTTGATTCGGTTTGATTTAACTTTAAAAGTATTTGGTTAAGTTTTAGTCTTATAAAAAAAATTTAAAAAATACTACATTTTTAGTTTAATTTTTATTATATAAAATCGAAAAATGTAAAAAGTTTATAAAAAATGTAAAAATTTGATCCATTCCATTTAATTTGAACGAGACCAATTGAATCTCCACAAACATAGGATTATCTGTCTATTATAATGATGATTTTCTTATTGTTGGTCCTATTGCAATAATTTTATATGACCTCATATTGAACCGTTAGATTAGAATCCCTAAGGGATAAAGAAGCAGTTGAAGCATGATGTGGATATACATGTAATATTAAATTTTTGGTTTTTGGTACCAACCCTAATTGAAGAGGTGTTTAATTGTTTTTTATTATTTTTTTATGAAAAGGACTTTCATTATTAATTAGTTACACCAAAAAAGGTTGTAAACAAGCTGCGTGCCCTTACCGGGTTCTCAATGGACAATTTAACTGTATTTAAAAGGTTAGAGTTGAATTGAAACACGAAAACTAAGTATGTGGCGGGTTGATTTTTGTCTCTTATGAAAAATTCTTCCTATTATTTATTATTTCGCACTAAATTTTTATTTTTTTTATTAAATAAATTACAGATTTATATATATTTGATATATATTTAAGTTATTTATGTTTTTATTATGTTTCATGATTTATCTCCATCTTGCGTGGATTTTGTGGTCTCACTATTTTATATGGAGTATTTGTTTTATTTTTTACATTTATTTTGGTTTATTTGAACAAGTACGCAATTTGTGGAGAATTTTTTAAACACGATGATCTTTGTCTTTTGACGCCTGGTAGTGCGGCACGTTCCTCTATTAGATTTAGTGGTTCAAATTCTTTGTGTTCGTAATAAGCAACTAGTTCATGAATATAATGCCATGTACAAAAGATTAGGGAAGTTTGCCTAACCAGCCAATTTGAAGATTAATTTTTTTCAAGCTCACCTTCCAATTTTCATTAGGATTTCTTATTAAATCAATGAACAATAATTGTTTTAGTTATAAAAGTTTTGTTCTATGTCTGATCTTCAAGAGAGGGTCATGTTCACCTTATATTATTTGTATTGATTTGAAGTTTTTAACGAAATTCTAATATATCAAATTAAAAAAAGAGGTTAGAGTAGAAGCTCAAATGCACTAAATCAATGGTGTGATGTAATATTATAATATATTTATGTATACACATTCAAAATAAGAGAGGGTGACATGCATGATGATAAAGGTCAGAGCAACATTATGTTTGTGTGAGACCACTTTGTCCCCATCCATTTGGAAATACAAATAAACTTAATAAACTATAAGTAGTATTTAAAAAAAAAAAAATTATATAGAACCTTAAAGAAATAGGACCAACGTGTGTTTTCTCAATATTTTAACCAAAATTTAATAAATTAGGTTATAAAAAATCATTTCTTTCCCTCGCATTTTCTAATCAATACAACATGAATGTTATGTCTTTATATAAATTTTATATTATTAAGGTTAGTAATAAAAATTATTATATAAATGCTAGTGATACAAAATATTTATTATTTTCCAATTAAAAATGACTGATTAATTAAATAGTAATACCAATATATTTTTATTATTTTTCTATTAAAATAATATATAATTCGTCGAGAAGCACGGTTTTGATTATCTTTGAGTGATATATAGTTTAGATAAAAAAAATTAATTAGATTGGAATCTCCTCTCTAAATAGTAATTAAAAGACCAATTATATATATTAAACCAGTCATTATTCATCTTATATTAAAAACAAATATTTTGGACGGTTCCAAACTATGCAAAAATGCTGGCAAATCTCATTGGTTTGCCTAACCCATTGGTGACAACTTTCTGCCACGTGTTCAATATTACAACCACTAGCAAACATTTCTTTCACTTTCCAATTGCATGCACAACATGTCATCTTCTTCTTCAATTAATTTTTTTTTTCTTCCATTAATGATTATTGAGCCTTCTTTATTATTATTATTATTATTATTTTAATAATCTCATATCTTACTTATAGTTTATTTGTGAGTATGACTTGGGACTATATATTAGCCCACAAATTGATTAAATTAAATTGTTGACGTACCAAAAATAATTAAATTAAACTGCAATTGTTGACGTATACCAAAAATAATTAAATTAAACTGCTGAGTTCATGTCAATTAGGTAAGGTCGGTTTCATGATATAATAATAGGACCCATCTTTTGATGTGTGCTCTTCTTTCCAATGGCAAAAATCACATTAATTACATATGTTTTTTCCCTTTAAGAAAAATTATTATATTATTTTGTATAAAAAAATCATATTTTTATTTATCGCCCCATGTATCAAATGCGTGCTATATGAATAAGAATAATGACGTTAGGTTCGAAGATAAAGTGTGATAACTTTCTAAAAAAACAAAACAGAATAAAAGCTTTGACATTAGCCATGATATGATGCAAGTAGTCCCACATGCAACAAAAGGATGTGATTGTCCAAATTAGTCTTATGTCTAGGGGTGAGAGCAAAATTACCAACGGATCTGAAAGAAAATCAAACCGATCCATTTCGGTTTGGTTTGGTCAAGTGCCCAAAAGAGATTTTTTTTTTGGTTTAAATCGAATTTGTTGTTTGGTTCAATTTGATTACACAGAAATTCATCGGTTGGATTTAAAATCGAATTAAAAATGGTAAAACTGACAAAAATAGACCGAACTGATTGGTTTAATTCAGATGCAAATTTTAGTCCGATTCAAGTTGTTGTAAAGAAACTTCCATTTGTATTTATGGCTTCGGTTCAATTTAAACCGAATTGACCATTTGCTCAACCCTAATTATATGGGCTTAATATATAAATTTATCTTTACACTTTTTACGGAAAAACTTTGTGGCATCCTCAACTTTCACTTTGGTCCATTGAATACCTTAATTTATAAAATTGCACCTATTAGACACTTTAATTGACTTATTGAACCATTCAATTTATAAAATTAGATCGATTAAACACTTATTAGATAATTAAAAAATGTAAAAATTATTATTGCACTTGACAATAACTAGAAGAAAGCAAATCTAACATGAACTTGATAAAAACATCTATGTCTATAAGCACAAACGAGCAAAATTAACTAGCCAAAAGAAACTAAACCTATTCATTTCCCCCCTCTTTCAGGATGGATGAACTAAACTAGAGAAACAAAAAAAAAAAAAAAAAAAAAAAAACGAGCAAAAATAACTAGCCAAAAGAAACTTAAACCTATTCTATTTCCCCCCTCTTTTCTAGGATGAATGAACTAAAACGTAGGAGAAACAAAAAAAAAAAAAAAAAAAAAGTTTCTTTCTTTATAAAAAAAAAAAAAAAAAAAAAAAAAAGTTCTCTTATTTCAATATTAACATCATATCATTCCGAAGCCACTTGACTCCCAGCTGAATCATTCCAAATTGGTTCGATTTTAGCTGCTTTCCTCTTGTGATGAACATCGTACGACAATCTATATATAAAAAGAACACAAAAAAAGGAAATTATTAGAAGTATGACCAACATTAATATATTAAAAATACATCAATCTATACAAGGTTGAAGTCAAAAATTTATATCGGCGAAGTTCTAAACGAACAAGGTAAGGGAAGTAAGTGATTAAGAAAAGAGTTAAAATTTCGGTCGGTTTCGAATTTGATTGTGATTGCTAACATACCCTAAATGCAATGAAGTTTCTGAAAGATCACCATAATCTTCTTCCTCCCCTTGAGGAAAACAATCAGATTTAAAACTGGCAAGGGGAAATCTCCTTTCCAAGGGATTAAATTCCTGAAATTGTGACTTTGCCATTGCTGAGCTTCGTTTTAGCTCCTCAACCTAATTAATTAGGGTTATTATCCATTAATTAAATGCCAAAGAATATCAAAAACTTGCTTCAAATATGCAATTTGAAGCACAAATTCAAACAATATATATGGTAATAACCTGTTTACGCAATGTTTCATTCTCTTGAATGGCCTTCTGCTCCTGAAAGCATCAAAGATTTAATTTTAAAAAAATAGAAAAAAGAAAAAAAAAAAGAATATAAGAATAAGTTCTTGCAAATATGCCTTGTTTGATTACCTGCAATCTTGATTTCTTAAGTTGCTCCAGTATAACCTTTTCCTGCTACAACAGAAGCGTGGGGAACTAATAAGGTAAAGCAATTAGAAAAACTAATTAAGATGACCAGAATTTACCATTATTTTTATTTTTATTTTTTTCTCATATTTAATAATGAATTTAAAAATAAAGTTCTTACATGTTTAATATCACAATTAAATCCTAAATCTCGTAAGGTTTGTTCGATAATATTAACAGTTTAGTAGCTGTTAATTATTGTAGAAGCTGTTAATTGTCTATTAACCGTTAATTATTGACCATTAGCTTTTAATATAACAGTTTAAATTAAAAGTAAAAAAAATGTTAAAAGCTATGTTAAAACTGTTGGTTTACCTTCTTTTCCTTAACCGATATCCTTCCTTCAGTTAATTGATGTTCTAGCTGCTGCAACTCTTTGAAGCTTAACCCATCAAGTTGTTGACCCATCATCTGCCTACAAATCAAAGTTTATATACATATAAATTTAAATAATTAATTATTAATTGCAATCAAAGATTGCATAAATAAATAAATAAACAAATAAAATCCGCTGATATAATTATTACTTACAAACATGTCAAGCGTAGTTTTGAGACTTCATCTTTGAGTGCAGTCACTTCTTCTGATTGTGATTGCTGTTTGACAAATTATTTACACATAAAATCATTCTCATTTTCTTGAAAAGAAAATAATATTCGTAATAATAATAATAATAATAAAAATAAATTTCAACCCTAACAACAGTAATTTCACTGGACCTGTTAATAATCTAACTAGATGTTTAAACGAGCCAAGATAGCTTGCGAACTATTTAAATTCTGTTTAAAAAAAGTTCAAAAAAGCTCAGCTCAAGCTCGCGATCGAATTTAATGATGTTCAGTTCGAAAACTTGTTGATACTCATCGAGTTTTTATATATGCATGTATATAATATTTATTTTAACTCAATCAAGTTAAGTTTGAATTTAAAATTTTTCGAGTCAAGTTCGAAATTAAAATTTTCAGGTTCATCAAATTTCGAGTAGAGATTCGAGCTCGGCTTAGCTCGTTTATACTCTGAATTTAATAATAAAATTAAATTTCTATTGATTAGAAACCAAGATGATAGTTTTTTTTTTCCCCTTTTTTTCTACTTTTTTTTCTCTAAATTTTGCATCAAAAGATCATAGTCGGGTGAACCAATGCGTTTATATGTCATGGTAGCCATTAATAAGAATGTGCTAGAATAATGTACCTCCGTTCCAGGATAATCTGAAGCATGTTCTGGACACATCAAATCCGGGCCTTTGCTATATCTTGACAGAGTTTGTTCCATGCTGATCAATAACACAAACACTGTGAGCAAACTGAATCACAAGCATATGTTACAAACATATATTCAAATAAAACTATTCAATGCCTTATCAGTTTTATTCGAGTTAAATATAAAATTTTATATTTAGAAAGAATTAAAAAAAGAAGTTAGATTTTTTTTTTTTTTAATGTATATGCACAACTGCTTTGGGCCCAAAACCTTAGCCCAAAAACAAAATATATGAAAAAATGGCCCAATTAGTACACATGCTTAGCCCAAAACCATCGAAATTTTGTCACGTCTTATACCATAATAATTTGGGTAAATTTCAATTTGATCCTTAAATTTTACTTAATGTTCAATTTGATCTAAAATTAATGTCAAAGTCAAAGAAAAACTGGAATAGAAAAGAACAATTTTCCACTTAAAAATTTTTTACTTTTGTTTTTAGTTTCTTCTTTTTAAGGTTTTTTATTATTTCAGACTTAGAATATTTATATATTTTATTGTTTTTAACCCAAAATTAGGGTAAATTAGATCTTAAACCCAAAGTTTATATACTAATTTAATTTTAAAAGTTAATTTAAAAAAAAAATTAAATATTCAATACAAGTTATGGCGCTAAATTGAAAGTTTATCTTGACAATTTTATTTTTACTACAATACTCTAAATCGAATTATCTGCTTGAAATTGATAAAATTTCTAATTAACTTCAATTTCTAATCTATTTCCATTCCACAAGCTAACTACCATAATACGACTGTCGTTTCAGTCATAGGTTACTTAGGCTACAAGTTTACGACAATCATCAAGAATTCTATTTTCCACAAACCTAAATTTTTCTAATCAAAGGGTTTTGGAACTGATAAGAACGACAAATAAAGTAATAATTTTTTTTTTCAGAAAAAAAATAAATATCATCAAATTAGTAAAAACTTCCATACCAGGAATTCAAATACTGTATTTAATTTTTCTTTCCAGGATGTACATTAATCTTAACAAAAGAAAAGAAAACCGATGGACTGATTTTAGATTCAAAAATACATATTAAAGAAAAGAAAAGAACGGAAGATGAAGATATGAAAAGATACCTAGAGCTGGAAAATTCATAAAGCTTTCCTGTGCTAGAGAAGACTATAACAGCAACTTCTGCATCGCAGAGTACCGATAATTCTTTAGCTTTCTTAATCAATCCACTCCGACGTTTGGAGAAGGTAACTTGCCTGCTGTTCAAATTTTCTATCTTCTTTATTTCAATTTTGCCTCTGCCCATTTTTTTCCTTTCTTCTGTCATGAAGCCCTACTTTTGGCTGCTTAAAAAATATATAAAAGATATGGAATTCGTATAAAGAGGAAGAAAGAACAACGAAAAATATATATTTATAAAAAAAATAATTATATATATATAACTATGTCTCATGAACTGATAAGGATTCTGTGGGTCTAAAGAAGGAAAGAATGAGCAGAATTAGGATATAGAGGAGGTGGAAAGGTGACAGATGGGTTACTATAAGCAGCAATTTATCCTAATGGGAGAGTTGTAATTACTTGAGGAGTGGGTTTTTGCCTCTTTTGGAATTTTTGTTGATTAGGGAGTCTTTGATGGCTAAATACATTTTTCTAAAATAAGTTTTTCTGTGTTATTTTTAATTTTTATTAATTAGATTTGGGTTTGAATTGGAAAATCCATTGCACTAAAAATAACTAAAATATGATTAATTAAAGTTTATTATCGAATAAAATAAAATCAATATTAGATCCAAACCAAAAGGGATATACTAGATTTAGATGTTTGTTTTTTACATTATAGAAAAACTAAAATTGGCTGCAATATATATATAATCAAGTTGCTGTCAAAAATTATTAATAGCAATTTTTTTTTGTAAAGGTTTCTATAATTGTTTAACTTATAAAAATATATAAAAAAATACGTGTATTATTCAAATCTCATTAGTTGATCGTCTGCTATTCGATACAAAAAGAAAAAGCAAGATTCTAATTTAATTTTGATTTTTTTTCATTCGAAATAATATCTTTGGCTGTACAACTGGGGGTGATCCTCCCCTTGGCTTGGCTCATCAAATTTGAGAAAATGACTATGGTAAAAAAGACTCGAACTCGAAATCTCTTATTCTTCATACAAGTGAGAAGACTAATCAAACCACTACCTAATTGGCTTCTAATTTCTAAATTCAATATTTCCAAAATTGATGAAATAGATTTATTTATTTAGTATTTTATTTTTGAGAATAAAACAGAGGAAATAATAATTGCTGAAAGAATGAGAGATATAGCAAGTATTAAGGTTGGAAAGGTTCTTACAAATGCATATTGTTTTGTATTTGTATTGGATATATTCATTTATGGGAAGTAAATTCATATATGCACTTTCCAATTTTGTTATTTACTCTATTTGGTATTTTTGATACGTTTCAGGAATTTTACTTTGACGATAATTTTTAAGTTATAATTTTGAATTTGCTACAATTTAGATATTCTTGCTATTTTTGAGTGATTTAATTAGGAACTAAATGTCATATATGGTTTAATTAATTACTTAATTAGGATAAGTGCGCAAAAATTCTAGATGATTTGCCAACAAATATTTAAAGATAGCTTCTTTTTTTTTTTTCCACGTATTTGTCTGTCTACTCTGTATTAGTAAAATTGGACAAGATAATAATATTATAAACTGATCAGATAAATTCAAGTTGGAGCGAGAATTAATGGTTTAAATTCAAAATTGAAATATCTTTTTATTTTTATAATCGTGTTTAAATGATCGCAGTTACTAACCGTTGATAACTAATGAATAGTGATCATTTGTTAAAATTTTAGTAGCGGTTGTTATTGAAATATAAATTGAATGTTTTTGGCAAAATTTCCATAAATTTTACATGTATATATACATATACATAATAAAATATATTATGTACATAAAAATGTAAATTACAAGAAAATTTAATCACAAAAATATTAATTCGAAAAAAAATATTTTAGCAATCATAAATTTTATAAAATTATTATGTACATATACATAATAAAATATATTATTTTTCTTTGACTATAAGATTTATTATTATTTTACGTCAAATATTTTTCTTGTCATTGTTTTATTTCTTAATCTTAGAGATATTATTTTACTTAGGTTATCATTATTTTTATTTTTCATCTTGTTTCAATCATAAAATTTTATTTTTTTATTTTCAATAAATTATTTTATAATATTCATTCATTTTGTTTTATATATTTATAGTAAAATATTAAATAAAAAGAACCTAATGTACTTTTTTTTTTCAATAACTGTAAATTTTATTTTATTACAAAAGAATCAATTAACCACATTTAAAAAAAATAAAAAAAAGGTAACTAGAACGAATACTAACATGCAATGCAAATTGTTAAATACTAGTATTAATAAAATATGATTATAGCTTAGTCTTCTAGTTTGACTTCATATATATTAAGAAAATATTAGTTAATATAATTAAAATATAATTTTTGTGTATTTTTTTTAATATACTTATATATTCTTTTTTCTAATTTGGAAATAGAAAAGTCTACATTTCAATTAATTGTATTTTTTAAATAATATAATTAATATTAATGGTTACATGTTTATTAAAAAAATGTATATTAAGTAACAGTAAAATTAGAAAATTGAAAAGATTGTTCTCCTTTTATTAAATAGCATTATAATTGTCAACAGATGCAAAAGGCAAGCCAAACTAATTTTATGGGAGGAGGGAGTAGAATTCCACTGGCATATCCCTAGGCATTTGGTGCAAAGAGCAAGAATCGTAGATAATCCCATCCGCATATATATCCGTGTAACACACGCTCGAATAAAAACTCTTAGATAGATTGACTACGTGGCAAATTAAACGGTCACGATCACACTTAACCGACCCTACAGATTTGAATTCAAAAAACCCATAGTTAACGTTACGATTCCAAGGACTCAGGTTTGGACCCGAAGCTAAAATCCGAGCCGAAAGTTTAAAAAGAAACAAAAGCCTGCGCTTAATTGATGTGTAATGCGTGATACAGTAGCCAACAAAAGTAGAGGAAATTCTCAGTCTTTATAGTCTTTTAGCGCTACTCTCTTTCTTTCATTCGCTTCCAGGGATTTTTCCCTTTGATTTTTTAGGGTTTCTGGTTACACATTTGGGAAGACAGATACCCAAAGGCAATAAGTACGTTTCTTTTGAATCTTCTTAGCAAATGTATATAGGGGTGTATCTCTGTTTAATTGATGACTGTGGAAGATGTAGGAATTTGCGTTCTTGGTTAATATTTCATGGAAATAAAGAGGACTTCTTTATGGTTTTGTATTTTGATTTTTAATTTTTAGTATTTAATTTTTAGGCATTAATGGAGAATCATCCAAGCACTGAGTTATATGATATATTGGCTTCAAGAAAAGCTGAAGAAGCAGGTGTGTGCATTTTCTTTCATGTTTCTACTTTATTTCTGTTTGGTTCCTAAGGAATAGGTGTCGTGATTTTCTTTTCTTTTATTTTTTTATTTATTTATTTTTCGCTTTTACATATTTCATTTTTTAACTCACTTGTATATGTAGGTCTTGTTTATTGGGTCTTAAACGATGAAAATTAAATCGTTTGATATTTCAATTTTGATGCTTTTACAAAATTGTTGATTTCTAAGAATTTTTGTGTCTTAAATTTTTTGATCCTATATTCACTGATTATTTGCAGCTTGTAGACGATTCCAAGCGGCTGCTTGGCTTGAAAGCATTGTTGGTCCATTAGGCATATCAAGGCATCCATCAGAGAAGGAGTTTGTTTCTTGCTTAAGAAACGGTTTGATTTTGTGCAATGCCATTAACAAAATTAATCCACGGGCAGTGCCTAAGGTAACTAAATATATTTCATATCATAGTTTAACCTCATTTTGTTCTTGATGTTATACGTTGATTTGACCCAAAATTCAAATAATAAACTTCTGATTCGGTTAATGCGAACCAAATTTAATGGGTAATCGAGTACTAAGCAATAAAGTTTCGGTTCATTGGCTAATTGGGTTAATGGGTATTTTACTCAAGTGCTTTAAGTATTCTAATTGTCTACTTTCTTGGAAACTCTTTCAAGGTTGTGGAGAACCATACACCTTTACAATCACTAACCCGTGAATCACAGCTGCCACCAGCATACCAGTATTTTGAGAATGTAAGGAACTTCCTTGTGGCAGTTGAAGAGTTAAAGCTGCCTGCCTTTGAAGCTTCTGATCTTGAGAGGGTAAACAGCTAATTACATTGCTATACATGTTTATATGCTTGAATTATGTAATATTTGATTATTAAGCAATGGCTAGAATATGACTGACTGAGTTGTTGGATTTAATATCCAAAGGATGCATTTGAGGCAGGGTCAGCAGCAAAGGTGGTTGACTGCCTTTTAGCGCTCAAAACATACCATGAGAGCAAGCAAATGAATGGAGGAAATGGCTTTTGTAAGCCTATTAGATCACCTATGTTCATTCATCCTGCCAATGGGAACCATTCTGTTTCAATCTCAGCGGACTCTTGTAGACGCTTGGACATGTCAGCAGTATCTGAGAAAATTACACCTGCAGATGTTGACATTGAGAACCTTTCTGGTATATTTTAATTTGTTTGTATATTATTACATTTATCTACCTTATCTCTCTTCGTATGATTGTTTTGTGTTGTTACTGTATGCCTTATCAATAGAAGTAGTGAAATTGGCTTGGAGAACAATGCAGCTTCAGAAAACAACTGCAATATTAATATATTCTATTACTCAATAATTGTGATAATCTCAGTTATTTAGAATATAATTAGCAGCTAATCTGCATGTTTGAGTATAAGCTATGCAATCCACCAGTCAAATTTATTTGATAATGAATGAAGCAAGTCATTGCTTAGTCCTAAAATAATAATTTGCATGAGATGCTTTAGGGGGATTTTTTTTTTCTGCTTCTCATTTAGAATTGAACCATCTGATAATAAAGAGATTTTAGTGTGTTTGGCATGTCATTTGAGAGATGCAGCTAGTGGTATAAATTCTCCCTCAATTTCAAATGATGACATCGGATTTTGTAGATTTAATTGTCAGGCTACTTTCTGAACATATGGCTGATGCAAAGGAAAACATTAATGCCAACTTTCTCATGTCCTTGAGTTCCAGTATGGTAATGCTCAGCTGTTATCATATGAAGTTTACTTTAATTCAATGGATAAATAGAAAAACAAAGAGCAGGATTTGTAGGAATCTGTTAACTAACCTTTTTCAATGATCTTGTACTACAGGATTGGGAGAAGTTATTGAGCAGAATCATTTCAAGCTGTATGGAGAATAAACTTCAGAACAATTCCCCTGAGGTGTGTTATATTAATCAATGAAAGCTTTATTTTCTCCTTTTTGTTATGTTATGAACTAGTCAAATATATGGGCATATGGTTCTTCTATTTATCTTAAGACAGTGATATAGGTATTCGTTGAACAATTATTCTTTCATACAAATTATTTCACTTCCATGAATTGATTATTAAAACATGTAAATCTTTTTTTCCCCAAAACAGTTAAAATCAATATTTGAAGATTTTCTAAAAGAAACAAGTACCTCACCTGCTCATTTAGTATCAGCAACTCTAGAGGATTCATTTAAACTTGGAGATTCCAAGGTATGTTTCTCCTGATTTCATTCTAACTGTTTTGATGCACATAAGATATTATTAAATGGGAGCTGGTAAGTGTTGTACTGTAGTAAGATATTAAAATTGGAGCTGCCAAGTGTTGTACTGTAGTAAGATATTAAAATTGGGCCTTTTTGTTCTTTATGATTTTGCTTCTGAAATTTTGATATGATAGTCCTACTTTCTAAGCCTTGTTTGGGTAGTAATTGATCAGGAAAATTTGTCCTTTGACAGCAAGCTATAATTTTTCTGCCTCATTTCATATATTAATTGTCTTCTAATTGTGCAAATATATCTTAATTGCCTTTATTTTCAACTTATATTGAAGCAATTAGCATAAATCTTGTCCTTTCATCATATTGTTAATTTGCTGGCTTGCATATTCAACTACAAAATTCTTATGTCTGACCATACAGACCTTAAATTCTACTTTACTAATAAATGGCTTTTATATGTTCAATTCTTAAAAGAATGTTCTGGTCGGTTAATGTGCAATTACTTATCTACTATTGGCTTACCAATTCATGTAAGCATCCTACAGAATCGTGGTTTCACTGTTTAAGAACCCATCAAGCACATTGAGACACGTATTATTTTTTAAGTTACTTCAACAGTAGCTTAAGATGCATTCTGATGTACCCTTCATACATGTTTTGCAGTGTTGTCGAGCTTGCTTAAGAAAGGGTAACTGCAAACACAAGCATTTATTTCAAATACACGAAAAAGAACTTATGGTTAGTGTTTCTTTTATTTCTAGATTGAATAGTTTAAAAGGTTGTATTCTATTGCTTGGTTGACCTTTAAGGAGTTCCATTAAAGTGCATGCTGCAAAGCAATATGTTATATATAGTTGCTTTTGCCAGAAGTTAGAACAGAAAAATGCAACCACAGGCACTGAAATATGATAGTTACTTTCTTTTTCCCATCTTCAGGATCTGAAAGCCCTATTGACAAAGACAAAGAATGAGTTTGAGGATTTGCAATCTCACCTTCAAACAGATTTGAGAGACCTTGGTAAGTTACCCTTGCAAAGTAATTAAGTGAATAATCACAATTTTGATAATGCATATTGCAGAGCATTCACTATTCATGGCAAACTATTAAACCAGATTAGATTAAACTGAATTAAGTAGTTTAGTTCAGTTTAACTCTTGGAAAAGAACAGTTTGATTTGTAAATTTTATAAGAAACAGTTTATATTTTAGTTTTGGTTTTATTGCAAAAATAAATCAAACCAAACTGTGAATTGTGTATTCATTTTATGTATCACATAATAAATAATGATAACATATAGAATGTAAATTTTCTTATTTTAAATACTTAGTATTAAATAATATAAAAATTCATATTAATGAAGAATAGATTGGATGGCTTTCTTTTTTTCTTTATGCTATAAATGGCTATCATGGACATAATTGAATGATTTATTTGAATTAGAACTTGGAGGGAAACATTTTGTTTATCTTGAAAGATAGAAGTACTCAACTCTCATTTAAATAAAACAGTCTAGTTAACATTGAAACATTCAGAAATCATAATTCACAATTTGTTCTTTAAATTCTTTTAAACCACCTCAAACTAAACTGTACTGGCCTAATCATTTTCCTCCACTCCAAAAAGTCAACTCTCCATTCCCTGTTTAATCATCTCTAGTTTTTTCTTCTAGGATATTTACCCAACCACCAATGATTATTATGACATATTGCATATTCCAAAAGATACCAGCAAGGAAGCTCTGGAATTTTTTTCTAAGGCAAATTTTTGTATCTATTTGTAATGAAAATCAGTTCTAGGTTATAATTTCCCTTATATTCCTTGGATATTGCTAATAATCACATTTTCTTGTTACCCTAGAGCCCATAAGAATGAGATAGTGTGGATATCTACTTGTAGACATTCACCATTGTTTGAGTACCTCCTCATTGTTCAGGAGATAGTAACTCCTTTTCTTTTACATGAAAAAGATTTTTGAAATCTTAAAGTGCTTGCATTTTGCCTTGTGGTTAGGATGCCAGGTACAGGAGATGTCTACTGCTGCTCTTGGATATCACAGAGTTTTGAAAGAGAACAGGAACTTATACAACATGGTTCAGGATTTGAAAGGTTAGCTTACTGTTGAAAAATGTACATTATACAACCTTTTATTATCATTATTATTTGATTTTCTTAAATATTGAACCAATAATGTTTAATTTATTAGGCCTGTCCTGATTAAGAGTTTTCTCAGGAAATATTCGAGTTTACTGCAGAATTAGACCAGCCATTGCTGGTGAAAAAAATAATGTGATAGATTTTATTGGAGATGATGGCTCACTAGTGATCGTGGATCCATCAAAGCCCAAAAGAGAAGGAAGGAAAATTTTTCAGTTTAATCGAGTGTTTGGTCCTACTGCTAACCAAGGTAGTATTACCTATTAATCTCATATTTTTATGGCTTATGAGCTTGTGTACTGAAATCTAACAAGTTATATCTGTATTTTCAGTTCAAGTATACAAGGATACTCAACCATTAATTAGGTCCGTGATGGATGGTTATAATGTATGCATTTTTGCTTATGGTCAAACTGGATCAGGGAAGACATTTACCATGGTAGGATCTTTATTTCATTCGGCTTTTCCTTATGGAAGATAGAAAATTAGCTTCTTGATGTTTTCCTGATAGCCATGTAACAGGTTCATATGTCTGATATGACTTTTATGTTTACAGAGTGGTCCTTCAGGTGGGTCAACTAAAGATATGGGGATTAATTTTCTAGCTCTGAATGATCTATTTCAGTTCTCTAGGAAAAGGAAGGATGTCATAAATTATGATATTCAAGTTCAAATGGTGGAAATATATAATGAGCAAGTACGAGACCTTCTAGCAGAAGATTTATCAGCCACTAAATATCCTTTCACATTGTTGTATTCACACTGCGGAAAATATATGTTGACTTTGTCAGATAAATATTTACAAAAGTAAACAAGAAAAAAATATAATTCCCTGTTGCACAGTAGTTGTGCTTCTTAACCATGCACAAGTTAGAGATTCGGAGCTGCACTGGTGACAATGGCTTGAGTCTTCCAGATGCTAAAATGCACTCCGTGCAGTCCACTGATGATGTTCTCAATCTGATGAAACTTGGGGAGGTGAATCGAGTTGTCAGTTCCACTGCAATGAACAATTCAAGTAGTCGATCTCACAGGTCAGTTTTCAGAAGCTTCTTAAACGACCTGTTGCTATTTGTTCCAAAAATTGAGACTTCCTTTTGCTGAACCATGAAAATGACATAGTTATAACAAATAAAAATACGTATTAATTTGTAAATAATAAAGAATTACAAATATTTAAAGCTCATTCGAAGAAGAATGGTGTTTTTCACATAATTGATTGGGTTGTTTAACATGCATTTGCAGTGTCCTAACAATTCATGTGCATGGTAGAGATATATCTGGAAGCACCACTCGTAGTTGCCTGCACTTGGTAGACCTTGCAGGAAGTGAAAGAGTAGACAAGTCAGAAGTCACAGGAGATAGGCTCAAAGAGGCTCAGTATATCAACAAGTCTCTTTCTTGTCTTGGAGATGTTATCACAGCATTGGCACAGAAAAACTCCCATATCCCTTACAGAAACAGCAAACTCACACTTCTCCTGCAAGATTCCTTGGGTTGTAATATGAAACTCCAGCTTCTCTCTGTCATTTTACTGGTTTTGGTATTGATTATCCGATTGCACTAACAATTTTCTTTCTGAAAATTTCACTTCAGGTGGACATGCTAAAACATTGATGTTTGCTCATATAAGTCCAGAAGCAGACTCTTTTGGAGAAACAATCAGTACTTTGAAGTTTGCTCAAAGGGCATCCACAGTGGAACTTGGCGCTGCTCGCGCTAAAAAAGAAAGCAGTGAGATTATACAACTCAAGGAACAGGTAAAATATTATTCTTTGAATGTTTCAATTTTAGTTGTCTGGCTGCTATGCTTATGTTTAGTCTGCTCCAAGCAAGCCAGATTGCAAGATGGTCTTCAAATTTTTTAGGCACTGAGTGCTCCATTTTTATCCTATTTGAAAAAAATACTAAAGTCAGTCTCCTTGTTACTGAGACAAATACCAACATTTAAAAAATTTGTATCTGACATGGCTTTATACAGTTTCAACTTGCTGAGGCTGGCGAGCTTCTTTATCCCAGATGACATAATTTAAGTGTTCAAGTTTTGTTTAAAATATGAAATTAGTTTGCACCGTTGCCTCTTTTTTGGTACTGTTGTCGCATTCATTAAACTAATGCCACAAGTTTAACACTCTGGTGTGTAGGTTGAGAACCTTAAGAAGGCATTGGCAAGCAAGGAAGCAGAAAACATGCAGTTCAATAAAATGAAGGAGCCAAGGTCCCCACGTGAGAAATCAAAAGCAATGACTGAACGAACTCCTCCGCGTATGCGGAGATTGAGCATTGAGAATGGCAGCAACATGAAGTCTCAAACAGTAAATCCCATAGACAGAAAGGGATCAAAAACAACTTCAGTACCAAGTCGTTCCCGAAGATTAAGTTTGGAAGGTCCAAGAAACTATAAGAAGGATAATTTCCAGTCTAAGGTAGCACCAGATGACATAACCAAGCCTCTATATTTTGACACAGTGACACTGCAGAAATATGGTCAATCTCAAGATCCAGAAGCAATGTCAAAGATGTTTGGGCATGCTGCTATTGGCAGTTCAATGCTGGAGGTCTATCGTGCTAATGGTCCTAGAAGTAGTCCTCCAAGTTCTTCCCATCAAAAGCGAACGGTCAAAACTGACAATAGGACACAAATTCCATTTCCTCAGCTTCCAACAACACCTGAACGACAACTACCTTCCAGAAACGAGGTTGAAATTGTGATGCAAAATGAATGTGCTCTTCCTACAGATTCTCAGACAAGTAATTTGATTAGTAGTACAAATGGCAAAGGATCTCAAATAAGGAAATCTTTGCGAACAATTGGAAAACTGATTAATGGCTCGGAGAAGAGGTATGTGTATAAACAGAAATGTAGGAAATTTTTTTTCTTGTGATATGCTGTTGTATCTGAGTTCATCATCTTACAGGAATCAACAGCGTTCAAAGGAAGCAGAGTCACCGGCCATCAATGGCACAGGCAATAACAATGATATAAAGTCACCAATTACAGCTAATGGAAGGGCAGTACGAAGGCAATCACTTACAGGAGTTCAATCTGACGGGTCACGCCGATCTTCTCTTGGAGGGAAACCAATCGACTCTGGCAAGTATAACTAACTGAAGCATCATTCATTCACCTCATTTTCCCTCATTCTGCATTCAGAAAAGGAAATTCTTTTCCTTTTGTTTTCCATTTCTCCAATGCAGATGACTCAAGAAGGAATGCAAGGACACCCCCTCCAGTTCATTCATCAACAAAGACAACAAAAAGATGGCTTTAACTCAAACTAAGTGAAGAACCCTGCGACATTGCTTTGACTTGAAGCATGTGAACACCTCCAGTCTTTTCCATTCGTCCATCAAGGTTAATAGCTATTCACTTAACAAAGCTGACTGAAGAGTATGCCAATGGTGCTTTGGCTCAAAGCACGAGGTGCTAACATTTTTTAGGAAATACTTGTAGTTGCAAGGTGATTTCCTGACAGATTGAACACATGAAATTCATGTACATAAGAGAAATTTCATATGATTAATAATTGATTTACTTGATCCCAAAACCTGATCTTTTATTTGTTTCGAATGATTGATTCATTGTTTTTAATCATAATCTATAATGTGGCAGCTAATTTTCCATTTTTCTTATTTTCTTCATTGGACAGAACAAGAAAAATAAGAAACTGCAAATCCTGAAATGAGATGGATTCATTTAATCCACTATCCATTTCTTAATCGGGTATTAAATTAGAAATATATATCCTCATATTTTTCAGGCACTTGCACATGGTAGGACCATTTAGATTTACCATGAAATAATATGACCCATCAGGGAGCTGATTTACTGCAATGGACAAAAGTATGCTAAATTGCTAATAAGCTTAATTGTGCAATAAAATGGATAGGGGCGAGGCTGTTGAGATTGGGACCCTTTGAGTTATAATGAAAATGGCTAAATTTTCACCAAAAAAAAAAAAAACAGAATAAATTCAAATTATTAAGCAATATTGTGAAACTGCAAGTATTGCAGCCAATTCAATCGAGCAACCAAGATTATTAAAAAGATGAAAGAAAAACAGCTGGCAGTAAGTCGTTTTCATGACTATCTAATGATAAGTCTAAAGTTCAAACCCCAGGTGGATATAAAAGATATTCTTGGAATAAAATTAAATTGGTTAAATTTCATTATAATAATAAAAATGATGGAATTGAAAAAATCTCACCTCCCAGATCATGATGGAAATTCATCAATATCATGGATTGTTGCCTATTTTCATTATAATAAGACATACTATAACTTTATCAAGTTTTGTATATCAGTAATTGGCCACTATCTAGAGACAGAAAAAGAAAGGATTTTCATTATATCTTGAACTCACCTAGCAAAACTTCCCTTCAAAGATCATACTACTATTTACAGGGAGTTTTATGGTATGCTGCTTGGATGTACAAATAGGATATGCATTAATGTAAAATGTTTACAACAAATTTTTCCTAGTTGCCAATATTTTGTGCTTTTAAAAGCACAAACATGAAACCAATCAATAAGAAATGGTAAAGAATATGTGCTGACAATATCTTCAGGTTCAGGCAAGTATAGAATATTAATGTGATTTGTGTTCATGAGGGTGATTTATTTTTCTGATGGAGTATTGATAGGCACGAACTAATCTTTTCTGAAATCTTCCAAGGTTTAATCTCAGATTTTGGCTGTCAAGATAGATTGTCTTGGTGTATTGCCATCCCTTTTTGGATATGCTTTCAGGGTCTTGAAGAACAGGATCATTTTTGTCATACTTGTCATACAATGAGCTTTCCCTAGGCAAAATTTTGTATCCAATATACTTCAAACCAAGCTTCTTAGCAGGCTCTCCATAATAAGTCTCTGCTGCCCATTCTGTTCCAAGAGGAATCACTTGTATAAACACTGAACCTGGCCTCATAAACAAGAAATGGGTCATGGCAGCACCATGAACACCAATCATAACTTCACTTGAATTAAGTGCTCGATAAATCTTGGCGAGCTCTGTAGTCCTGTCAGGCCTCAAAACTTCAACATGAAATCCAATTCCTTCAGCCATTTTTACTAACAAATCTTCATTAGTTATAGCTCTTGATGCATTTCGAGATAAAATAACCAATTTAGGCCTCTTCAATTTAGCTTCTTGCACATCATTTTTTAACTCCAACAAGGTTCCTGATGAAGGGGACAGAGAAAGAACTTTCTGCTTTAGTTTCTCCTCAGCTTCTCGTTTTTCATCTCGAATTAAGCCATTAATTCGAGGCTTATATGCTTTACCTAGTAAATTATGAAAATCAACAATGCTTTTATTCCCTTGCATCAAAGAAGGATCAACAGTAAGTTCATTATGAATTTTAAGACCAACAATGGCTTCAGGGAAACAATGTGTCCTTTTATCTCCACTAAAATCAATCGCAGGATAATCTGAAAGATGCGAAAGAATGTCTCCGTACTTCGTTATCCACCAATCATGATACTCAAGAATAACAAACACTACTTGCTTGTTAAAATGCTGGGATGTAATATACAATGGTAAAATCCCATCATTGAATTCATGATAAACGTTACCAGTATAACCTCCAGTTGAAAAGAACACAGCTGGAACACTATGCTTGACATCACATTGGTGATCAATTGCAAATTTCTCTTGCTTTGAGATAAGGTGTAATTGCTCAATTGTGTCCATAACACTTGTTTCCCATTTTCTTGTGTATGGTTTGATCTTTTCATGTTGGAACTCCTCTTCCTCATCCTCTCTAATCAAAGAAGTAGTGTTTCTTGAAGTATAGAGAAATATTGATGAAGACGCATATTGTGTTCTTACATCCCCTTTCATTATACAGAAATCTGTACGAAAACTGCTTCTATCACAGCATATTGTTCCTGAGCAGAACAATAAAAAAAAGGTAAATAAACAAGAAAAACAAAATTTAGGTAAAAAAAAAATCAGGGAATATGCAAGGAAAAAGATTTTGTAAAAAATTTTGGGAATAAACAATCACATGGCTTCCCCTTTTCCTGAACCCATCACACAAGATTGCCAGAAAAAACACCCTAACATAATGATAACAAAAAAGTAAAAAATTAGTTTCTTTCCCCTTCTTTAAATCTAACTTTTATTAGTTCTGCAAAGTTGGTAAAATAACCAGCTTTAATCTCTGGCAACACTGTTTGATTCAAACTTTATAAAAGTCTTGGTTGAAGAAATGGATTGATTAAAGGCAACAGAAATAGGCAAGAAGAGAAACACAAAGAGAGCACTAACCATTAGAGATTGAAGAACACAAAGAACCACCACTTGCATCCACATCAGCAACAACACCATCAGTTTCTACAACAAATGAATCTGTAAACAACATGAAACACCCATCAAGATATATTCAAAAAGAAAAACACAAAAACAGAACAAAATATGGAAAAACAGATACAGATAAAGATTAAAAAACCAATAAGAAATAGGGACTTACACAAAACAGAGAAAGCGGAGGAAGAGCAAAAAAAGTAAGGTGCCAAAATTAGGCAACACGAGAGAAGAGAAATAAAGAGAAGGGAAAGAAGCTTAGGCCTTTTTCTTTTATAGTAACCAGAGTTTGCACAAACCAAAGCAAGAGCTTCATCTTCTTCACTATTTTGATGTTCTCCTTTCTTTAACTGATGGTAACGATGGTAATGCACCATTTATAAATAAAGCTTTCTCCTTTTTCTTTGTTTTCTTTATATATATTTTTCTCTATAGAGCTTCTGTCCTGTGCTAGCTCTGTTTCTGGTCCTGGGGTTTCGAAGTGGAAACAACGAGAAAGAAAAGGAAAACTTTTTGTGCAGCTAGTTATGAACAAAGCAAAACCCAGTTAAGAAAACAAAAGAGAAATATAAATGCCTATGGCTTAGAAGTATGGGCGATGAAGGACAAGAAACAAAGTGGGTAACTTCGAGTTATTCTTGGAAGTTGTTTTTTTGGTTTCTCTGGTTTTTTGCTTTTGACAGATTCTTTGAAACCCAAACTTAAAAATGATTAAGAAAATGAAAAAGAAAAACCAGGGTGATATGAAGAACGAAAGGAGGAGTGGTGGTGGTGGAGAGAGAAGGAATGTAGCAGCAGAGAAGAGATGGAGGTGGTGGCTAGAAAAAGCAGGAGGCTAAAGCTTGAGCCTTTGACAAGTTTTTGTTAACAGTCAAATTGCGTGTATATAAGGAGAAACCGAAGACCCGAACTGGAAATATATGTTGGTTCTTGGTTGGCTCTCTCTGGTCTATACTTGTGTACAAATTACATCATTTTTAATTGGTGATGATTGTATCTCACGCGTCATTTAAAATGCGTGTGAAAACTGTCTTCTTGGTTGTCTCTCTCTTATTACCAAATCAAACATTCTCCTCTTCCTACTTAAATTAAGATTAATTCAAATCTTAATTCTTAATTATGATTATTGAAAAATCTCTTTCATGAATATTTTAGAAAAAAAAAGGATTAACCTTAAATAAAATTTTGAAGGGATTAATAATTAAAATAAAAAACAGGTTAGTTTCATGAAATCAGAATTTACCTTCTGTTAATAGCTTATTATTTTAGTAAATCAAAAATTAATTTATTCTAATTATGCCACATTTATCAAGTACGTTTAAACCCTACTACAAAGATTATAAAAATTAACCGTGTTTGCACAGCATACAAGGTGGCTGTCTCGTGATTTTTTTATTTTTTATTTTTTTGAAAAAGAAATGATATTTTAATATTTAAACTTGAGGAATTACGCGTTATTTTTTTAAAAAAAAATTATATTATAATATAATATTATGTAATTAAATGTATTTTGTAATGTAATATTACTATATTAGAGTTCACCAAAAGTAACCATAAACTTTTTTCCAAAAAAAGAAAAAAGTAACCATAAAGTGATTTTATTTCTTTTTATGTACTACGAATCAAGCTGAAGTAAATATTTTTCTTAAAATATAATAAATTATTAGTTAGATAATTAAATATTGAAAAAATAATTTTCAAATTTTGAATTTCACTAATAACAATTTCTCCACTTTCATATTTAAAAATATTTAATTTAAACATTATAGAAATTTGTAATTATTTTAAGCTTAACATGATATTTAGAATATTATTACTTAAGTAGTTTTTTTTTTTTTTTTTTTTTTTTCTGCTTCCTACTTAAATTTGAGAGATGAGAGTTCAAGAATCTTAATCTTAATTGATGGATTATTGAAAAAGATCGTTCTTTCGTTGAAGTATTGGTTGAGAAATAATAAGGATTAACCTAGAGGGATAAATATTTTGAAGGATAATATATTAAAATAAAAAAACAGGTTAGTCAATGAATCAGGAATTTACTTCTGTAAGTTAGGCTTATGTAGTTTTAGTGAGAATCAAAAAGTGTAATTATGTGCTAGTTATGCCACATTTATCAAGTTACGTTGTGAAACGCCTATCTGACAAAGGAATTATAAAGAATTAAGCCGTGTTTTGCACGAGCATACAAGGGCGGTCTCGGTATTTTTTTATTAATGTTTTTTGAAAGGAAAAGATAATGATAGTTGTTAATATTTTAGAAACTTGTAGGAGGGATTCACTGCGTATTTCTTTATAAAAAAAGAGCATGTATGTTGATAAATGAATAGTTATGTAATTAATGTATTTGTAAGGTGTAATATTACGTATATTAGTTCACAAAAGTAACCATAAAGCTTTTTTCCAAAAAAAAAGAAAAAAGTAAAGCCATTAAAAGTGATTTATTTTCTTTTTTATGTACTACTAATTTCAAGCTGAAGTAAAGGTGTATTTTTCTTAAAATATAATTAAATATAGTTAGATAATAATAGTTTGCAAAAAAATATGAATTTCAAATTTGTGATGTTCGTACTAATTGGAAACAATTTCGTCCACTTATATTTAAAAATATTTAATTTTAAACATTATAAAATTTTAATTATTTAAGCTAACATTATATTTAGAATATTATTACTTAAGTAGTTTGTTTTTTTTTTTTTTTTTTTTGATAAAGTAGTTTAAATTTTTGGAATTTTTTTTTTTTTTTTTTTTTTTTGATAAAAGTAGTTTAAATTTTTGAATTGTATATTTATCCTAATTTTATTCTACGGATATCGAAAATTGTAATGAAGATTAATTCCTTATTATGAATGCAATTATAAGTTTAATATGTTAATCTTACGAGTTGCCAATCTTGAAATTACATATAGAAGATACACCAATTGAATAACCGTAAGCATTAAGTAGGAAAAAATTATTATTTTATTTTTTTATTAATGTCAAAATTACCTAATGTATTTTTATATTTTGAAAAATAGATTAATTTATCTGTAAGTTTTGTTTCTGTATATTATGTTGTTCAGTCAGTCCAATTTCCTTCTTTCTTCTATTAATTTAAGAATAAACTAGTTAATTTTGAAATTAAGTAAGGATAAAAAAATAGTTTTTTTTAATATATATTGTAAATGAGGTTACGTAGATTATTTCATATTAACTTAACGAAAAAAATATGAAAAATAGACCGAAAAACTTTGATGGAAATAAAAATTATAGATATATTAATTTATTTTCCAAAATGTAAGAATAAAGTAGCTATTAAATAGGGATAAAATATTAATTTTACCTTACTTATATTAAGTAAGGAGCTACGATATTAATATATTACTATATTTGATTGAAGCAAAGACCAAGAACAACCAAACAATGCTTCTTTAACAAACTAGGCCACCTATTAATAAGCTGGAATATACTTACTTCCCATAAATACAAATATAAATAATTTAAGGAGATTCTTTTTTTTTTTTTTTCTTTTTTGTTCTTTCACTTGGTAAATTTTCAAAACTAGAATATATTTTGTTTATTAGTTAATCTCTGTATAATTAATTACAATACTTTTATTATTAATAGATCCAATTTTATAGACGATTTTTAATCTCATTCATGATAAGTGGAGTATTTTATTTATTTTAATTGAATGTCATCAAAGAGTCAGTGGCTCAGGATAATATATAAATAATTTAAATTTCTCCTCGACATTATAATTATAATATTGGGTTTTTTTAAAAAAGAAAATGGCTAAGATGTTAAAAAAAAAAAATTAAAGAGAGAGTAAGTTAATTTCCATATATAATAGAAGTTCTTTTCTTTTTTTTTTTTCTACTAGTCAGTCAAAAATAGAGGTATTCTCTGTTCATTAAAAGCTAAAATGGTAACTTTCTAAAAAATAATTTAAATGTTATGTTATTAATAATTTAAAAATAGCGTTTAATCAAAATATTAAAAATTATTTAAAAAGTTATTGCTGAGTACAGATATAGTATTAAGACTAGATCTTGCTGATTCTAATTCTAATTTGGGTTTAGTTTGTAAAATTTCGGTGAATTCAATAATTCTCCCTTTTTTTTTGTTTTTCTTTTACTAGAATTATAGATTTTGGATCAATTTCAGGCACCCATCTGAAAATTGACATGAGACTCGTGAATGCCAAACTAATTTCGGATTGATCTTTTATTTTTCCTGGCAATTCCAGCCGGAGCAGGATTGTGACAGGCTCTAGTCAATTTTATGAAGTTCAAATGTCTGTAAAGTCACTCAAAAAGAGATGGGCATCTGTCCTTCTCTTCAAAAATGGAAGCTAACGGCTAATTGATCTTCATCTTCCAACTTATTTTTCCATTGAATCTCCACCACCAACAACATAAGACCAAGAAACCTGATAATTTTTTTAGGAGTTTACGAAACGTACCAAAAATGAAAACATTTGCGCGTTTGCACGCGGTCAGAGGAGGAGAGAAGTGCTCAGCAGACGATACACGATTTGTTTGATTCCAAGGTTCGACCACATTGACTAAACCTCCATCAAGATTATATATATGTTTGGGTACCGTGACCGTATCTTTGTTTTAGAAAAAAAAAAAAATTTCAATTAATCAATAAATAATTAACTATAATTAAAGTATGTGTTTAAAATAAAATCTAAAGTTGAAATGTTATATTTTTTATATAAAAATTCAGATGCTAATTCATTTATAAATTTATTATGTCAGTAGTATAATTTTAAGACGAATTCTGAAAATATAATCAAGAGGAAAATAAAATAAACATTTCATTTATTAAATGAATAAAAATTCTAAGTTAATTATGTTTTTAAGAGTTCAAGTCATTGAGATTCAGAGTTTATGAACTATAATTAAAAGCTATCCTCAAATATATAGTTTAACCAAGAAAAAAAAATCTATAGTACTTATCTTATTTCTTTTATTCGCCCACCGTGGGGCGAATACCCACGACCACAAGGTTAAGAGCCTTGCGCTCTACCAACTGAGCTAGACGGGCTTGGTTGTACTATGCAGCTGTTATTATCTAATACCTTTGAAAAAAGTAACTCCTATTACATTTGTGAACTTTTATTTATATCCAAATAATCCTATTCATCCACACATGCATAAATTTCTAATAGGGATATAATCTATTTGGAAATGAAAATTTCTTGATTTAATATGTTTGAATTTAGATTTGACAATATTCAATTATTATGTTGTCTAATAAAAATACATAAGCATTGTTGATTAAAATTATTTGGGTTTTTTTGTATAAAAAATAATAGTTCACTAGCGCAAACAAAAATTACAATGTGCAATATGAATATTTCCCAAAAAATTAAAGAGCTAATGTAAGCATTAAGGTTATTATAATTGAAGTCATGATACATGTGTATATATGCCATATTTGGCATTTAAAAAAAAAAAAAAATTTATTGGTTGATGTGGTAAGTGATTTCAATTTCTGTAAGGGTGATAACACAAGTTTAATCTCCAGGAAGCGCACTTTATTGAAAGGGTCAAAAACTTTTACGCTTTATGATCAAAGAGAGATTACACCCCCCAGTTATATATATATATATAAAAGAAATATTTCCCACAAATGATGTCATGTATTATATTAGGGTAATTCTAGTTATAATTATCTATTGGCTTATTATTCAAACCAACTAAAATATGGATTTCCATGGAGAAATGATACCTAAGAAGTTTGAAGATTATTATAGTTGCTTCTTCATGTTGATCAATTGATTGGATTCTGAGGAGTTAGTGGTTTAAGAAAGAGACAACTCAACCTATTATTGGGATCTTCATCACATAAACTTCTTCTTCTTCTTCTTTCTTTTGCATATTTATTTCAAAAACTAAAATCTAAATTTCTATGTTATATATGTTACAATGACATATTTTATCACGATATTAGTAATATAGCGACACATATTAAGTTGGTGAAGACTTTGAATATTGTTGTATAACTCATAATATTATTCTGATTTACGAGCCTCGCATTAAATTAAAAAATATTTAAAAGAGATGGAAATTATAAAAATATAAAATTCTTAATTATTGATTTATGAAACAGATACTAATTTATTATCTTATTTATAATTTGCTATTCTTGTGAAACAATGTTACATCAATCTACAATAAGTCCAGGCAAGGTTTATTGAACTGCAGCTTCAGAATATTCAAATTTCATTAAAACTTCAAAGGTTATGAATAAATTTTGCATTTTTGAAATTTACACATAAATAATTGATACAAATTTAGTGCCTTTTTTTAGTTTTTTCTCTACTGAAAAAATTAGTTTTTCAATTAGCTAAAATTATTATTAGATCATAGTACAAATTTATTATTATTTTAAATCATGCTAATCAAATTTTTTTTTTGTCAGAAATTGTATTAAGTAAATCCAAAAAATAAAGTTCAAGTCCTTATATGACCTAACATTTGATTTTAGAGTTATTTTTGACATTCTAGAAAAGTATATAAGTCAAAATTTAATTATTTTGGCTTAAGGGGAAAATTATCCATTTCCCAAATTTGATTGGGTTGGACCACTACCACCACCTCCACCAATCATAGTTACAATCAAGCTCCCCAAGTTTAATAAGACAAAAAATTTCTAAAACACGTTTGATTTTGATACTTAATAATTTAATTAATTAAATATATTTATTAAAAAGAAAAATATATCATAAGTATAACAAAATTTAGAAAACAAGTTTACTTACAGCATTATAAATAAATTTATTTTATTAATAAAATTATTAATGATTTATTTAAATACAAATTGTACCAATTTTTTTTTTTTAAAATCTATTCATATATTAACATCCATATAGTTATATAGAACATCATAATAAACATTTAGATGTGTGATCCGTTCATAATACCAGGATTAGAACTTTGGATGTTATTTAAGGACTGGACCAACCAGTAGTTGATAAATATGTCATCTTTTTTGATAGGGGAGAAATTTAAAATTTAGGTCTTTTTCCCAAATTGTATATATTTTTATAAGTAAATTGAATATCTAAAAGCTATTTATCATATATGTATGTGGTCTAGGATGTTTTACTTAGAAAAAACAAAAATATCGTTGTAATAAATAACAACAATTATAATTAATAAAAAAATAAATATTTTAAAAAAATAATGCAATGGAATTATAACATGTATTTAGGATGGTTGAATTTGAGTCGCAATCAAATTAAAAAAAAAAATCCCAAAATTTCATTTTAGGATATAATTGTTAAAGTTAAAATTAAAATTCAATTTTACACGGATCTGTTGTATATTTAAATATAAGAATTTTAGTAAAATTGCATATCTCTCCACATAAGCAAATAATAATTATTTTTTAATGTTTTCAACTTTTATACTTAAAATATTGTCTTGATGTGTAATTACTATAATTTTTGAAATAATAGTTTCTATAATTTTTTAAATATTCAATAATTATTTAACTGATGAAATTTTATAAATTAGAATATTCAGTAGAAGTTAGAAGTATTCAATATATTTAATAAAGTATAATTAATGCATTTAATTTAAAATTAAGATACCTTACTTGAGACTTCTAACTTATTTTAAATAAAATTTTTAACTTATAAGCTATGATACCTATTAAAATATGGGTTGTACTAAATTAAAAACCCTATATTATGATTATATAATTTCTCCATTGGCGTTATAAATGGAGACCACACATGGGTATCAAAAAATAAAAATAAAAAAACAGTGGGCCT
Source organism: Jatropha curcas (assembly GCF_014843425.1). The sequence goes on from NW_023590789.1 coordinate 22,899,170, forward strand.
AGGCCCGTTAAGACTGAAGATAATAAGACTGCACAGTTATTGGGCCATTTTCTGTGGGCTTGGACTATAGATTTTCTGACTAGAAATAGGGAAAGTTACTTGTTTGGTTCAATTCTTTTTTCACTGACTTTTTAGTTTTTAAAAATTAATTAAATTTTTATTCATTCATTTATATAATTAATTTTATAATATTTTTATATATTAGGTATTTTTCCTGTGCGTTACTATAAGGCATTAAAAAATTATATTAATTAATTGATTGGAGATAATTTATTAAAAACATTTTTAAATAAATATATATAAATAATTAAAGATTCAAAATTTTTAAGTTTTATCATTTTCATAATTATTATGAAAATGAATAATATTTAAATTCTATTTTTTTGAGAAAAATGTTTAGCTCTATTCAGTTCAATTAGAAACCCTAAAAACTAATAATTAAATTCAACTAGAAATTTGTAGATTAAAAATTCATATACAAGTCTTAGTCCAAAACTAATTGGAGGTCAACTATATAAATCGTTTATTTTAAATATTCACTCTAAAAATAAAAAATTATATACATAAAAAAAATTAAAATCAAGAGTTGTACGAAATGAGTATAAACAATATGTAATACATATTATAAAAAAAAAAATCATATTATAACATATGATATAATAATGAATAATCCATATATATACAATACTCTATAGCTATTAAATGTATGATTGTCAAATCCCCAACTGAGATTCATAATTATTTAGAAAAAAAAATATAATTGATTTATAATAATAATAATAATAATAATAATAATAATAAATTCAAAGTGTATAAGCAGTAATCAAAGTTGATAGGCTTAAGAACTAAAATATACTTACTATTTATAGCCCCACATTTAAATCATGCCTCTAATAAGCCAATCAAATTTGATCCATACCAAAGGCGCTAACCACCTTACACCCAAACACACCATAATTTTCCAACTAGACATCGCACACATCCCACGTGCCAAAACTAACTATAAATCTTCTACCATACACCCAAATACAAAACACATAAAATCAAAACTGGGGTCAACGTTTACTCAATTGGTTCGTGTTAAATCGAATCAAATCAAAACCAACTTAATATTCAAACCCAACTAAAATTAAATATTTTAACTCTTTTCGACATTTATGTTTATTTTTTGAGTTTAATAAAAATTAAAAAATAAAAAAATAAAAATGATATTCGGTTCGGTTTTTTCAAAACCGTTTATTACTGTTCCAAATTCGAGATTGTTAACGGTCAAACGTAACGGATCACTTCAACGATCAATTACCCTCACCACACCAGATTATTACCTAACTTCAAACCCTGGCTATAAATAACCCCCTTTCCTCTTCCTTTCATTTCCATCTTCTCTTCCCTTTTCTATTTCATCTCTTAACATGAACGCGATCGGAACATAACCCAAAATTGGAACAGAAAAAGAAATTTAACAATAAATAAGACCATAATTTATTTCATTAATTGATTTTTAGTAATGGGTGACGCCTTCTGCTCGGACTGCAAGCGGCAGACGGAGGTAGTGTTCGACCACTCGGCGGGGGACACGGTGTGTTCAGAGTGCGGTTTGGTGCTTGAATCGCACTCGATTGATGAGACATCGGAGTGGAGAACTTTTGCTAATGAATCCGGTGATAATGATCCTGTTCGTGTAGGTGGTCCCACCAATCCTCTTCTGGCGGATGGTGGTCTCTCAACCGTTATAGCTAAGCCTAATGGTGCCTCCGGAGAGTTCCTTTCGTCTTCCTTAGGTCGTTGGCAAAATAGAGGCTCTAATCCGGATCGAGGGTTGATATTGGCGTTTAAAACTATTGCTACCATGTCTGACAGGTGCGGAATTTTTTTTTTTTTTTAATTCTCCGAATTTTGTTTTGATTAAGTAAGGTGGATCTCGACGTATTTTTGTTGTTTTGATTGATTGTCTTGGATCGTTGATGGGTTGAATTTAATGTTGCGGCCTTATGTTAATTAAATAACTGATCTTTGAGCATTTCTATATGCAAAAATGAACCAGTTGAATCCTTTTATTTGGTTTTAGGGGGATTGGATTTGGATCTTGAGTTGAGTAGAGTTTGATTGCGTTGTAACGATATGATGCAATTAATTGATTTTTGTTTTTAAATTGTGTGATTGGCGATATTGAAATTTAGGTTCTTAAATAATGATAGTTAAAGTGAAAAAGTGATGAACTTTTTCATTTTAGGAAAAAAATGGATTCAAGTGTTGGTAGAGTCATGAATTGTTCGCTTGTTGTCTCCAAGTTTTTGCTTTTATGAATTAGTATTATCATATTTGATGTGCAGTATTCAATTTGAAGAAATTAACTATTGTAAGATGATCGCTAATAAGAAGAAATTTTTGTTTCAGGTTGGGCCTTGTTGCAACTATAAAGGTATGCTACTCACTGATTCAGTATTTTTATGTTACTGTTAATGGTGTTAAAAGTATCTTTCATTTTAACATCCAATGAAATGACTGGTATGCTTATAGGATTTCATGTTGTATACAAAGTGTTAGTCGTTGGAGGTGCGCCTTGTTCAATGTTAAATGAGTTCATTTAGGTTTAAACACATGAATAGACTTTACTATATACATGAGAATGGACTCTAACAAAATCTGATATTGTGCTTGGGCTACTTTAACTGCTAGCTTCGTGCTACTTTAACTGCTAGCTTCGTATCAAATTTTACCATCAAGCCTTAATGGTTTGCTTCTTCTTTACCTTCTGAGTTCTAATTGTTAGTTGAATGGAGACTGCTGGTTCCAAATTCCACTGCAGTGAAATTTGATTCCACAATATATGTTCTTTTTATGATTTTTCTGATCCGTACAATGTAATCGAAGATACAAATGAAAAGTACATTGAAAATCCCGATCTTGTGCATGACTTGAAACAAGCCTTATGCATTTGAGTAATTATGATTACGGCTTAGGCTACCTTTAAAACAGAAAAGGGACTTATCATTCTGTTAGAGAGAACATTAGTTTGAAGAGAATAGAGGTGAATATTTGCTTATTGAAACTTTAATTGACTGCTAGTTCTTAAGTGGGCATCTAAAATTTGCCATGAAGAAAACTCTCTCGAATTTAAAAAATGTCACAATCTTTTCCCTTATTTTATATTTGTTACATGTCCCTTTTTTTTTTTTTTTTTTTTTTTTCAATCACACGAATCTTTGTTGCGATAGGCGACTTGAAACAAGCCCTTATGCTATTTTTGATAATATTGATTACGGCTTAAGGTCTACTCTCCCCTTTCTCTCAAAAGATATATAAGGCACTTCACATTTCTGTTAGGCAAGCAAACATTTAGTTTGATGAAGGACATCGAAGGTTGGAACTCACTTTGGGCTTATTGAAAATTTAATTTGACTGCTAGTTCCTTAAGTGGGCATCTAAAAAATTCTGCCATGAAGAAAACCTCTTCTCGAATTTAGTAAATGTCAGCGTCTCTCTCGCGCGCGCGTTATTTTAGTATTTGTAACATGTTCCCTTTTTTTTTTTTCTCTTCTCTTTTTTTTTTTTTTTTTTTTTTTTGCTTTCTTCTTTTTTATGTTTCTTATTTTCAAATTTTCTCCTTTAGGAAACCATGAGAATTCTTATCTGTGCCGCTTGACAAAAATAAACTGATTTATGTTGATTCAATTTCTATGTATGTTGGATTTTACTTTTTAAAGTAGAAGGGTAAATAACATTTTTTTACAGAATAATTTTTGAATTTGTTTTGAACTTTTTTTGTTGCATTTTTGTAGTTTTTAACACTTTGACTTATAAATTCAATCATTCACACTGTTATTTCCACCAAAAAAAAAAAAAAAAAAAAACCTGTATTGATCCAATTGATAACTAAGAAACCTATGTGCCTCCTGTAGATTAAAAGCTTGCCTGAGCCCTGTTGTACCAGAGTTATTGGAGAGGTATACTACCTCCGTGTCAAGTTAGCTTCAAGTTAAAATTAGCGTGTAGCAATCCTAATCCAGTATAAACCCTAATTTTCTCTCTCTGTGGGCTTAGTTGAGTGGGAGATTTCTCAGAGAACCATTAGTTGAGCTATTAGCACTTGTGCGAAAAAAAGATTGGTATGAACTAATATCAAATTGTACAATTGTGTCACTTGCCATCTATTTTATAATAATTTCTTAATATTATTAGCTGAAAAAAAAAAAAAAAAAAAAAAGAAGCTGCTGTATTGATCAATTATAACTAGAAAACTATGTGCCTCCTGTAGATAACAGCTTGTACCAGAGTTTGGAGGGTTCTACCTCCGTAGGGTTAGCTTCAAGTTAAATTAGTAGCCAATCCTAATCCAGTAACCCTAATTTTCTCTCTCTGTGGCTTAGTTGAGTGGAGATCAGAGAACCATAGTTGACTTTAGGCATTGAAAAAAAGATTGGTATGTTAACTAATATCAAATGTAAATTGTGTCATTTTGCCATCTATTTTTAATATTTTAATACTGTTGACAATGTGCACACATTTAACTCGATTACTTAAAACCCTGACTACAACCTTACAAATATCTTTGAAAATTTCGATTTTGATGCCTTTTGACTGCTTGTTTTCTTTTTCATTTATTTTTCTATTTATGTACTCTTGAGAATTGATTTCCAGTAATGATTCTTTTGTTCCTCCTAACAATGGAATTTTCATGTTTTGAAGGATCGGGCTAACGAGATCTACAAAAAGGTGGAAGATCAAAAGTCCAGTAGAGGAAGAAATCAGGATGCCTTATTGGCTGCTTGCCTCTACATTGCTTGTCGACAAGAAGACAAGCCACGAACTGTAAAGGGTACAGCCTAAGATTCTTTTAACATCTGGATGCTTCCTGATTTATCTTTCCCTAAGTGTTTGAGCTTCCTGAACCTGTGGATTTCAACTAGAAATTTGCTCTGTCGCCAATGGAGCCACAAAGAAGGAAATTGGCCGAGCAAAAGAATACATAGTGAAACAACTGGGATTGGAGACAGGTCAGTCAGTGGAGATGGGAACAATACATGCTGGGGATTTTATGGTGGGTTTTCATTTTGCTTTTTCTTTTTATTGAAAATTTAATTGCTCTTTTTTTATTTTTTCATTCCTAGAGAAATGTTTCATATTGCTGGAGAAATGTTTCATATTGTTGCCTTAACTTGATATGTAGAGGCGTTTTTGTTCAAATCTTGGTATGAATAATCAAGCAATGAAAGCTGCCCAAGAAGCTGTGCAAAAATCTGAAGAGTTCGATATAAGGTAATCACAATCGTCTAGTAATTATTCTTTTGTTTATATTAAGGAGAACATGTGGTGCCTCTTTTTTGTCATTTAGTTTATTTTAACGCTTAAAGCATTTATCACTTCGTTGACAGTTATCCATTGACCATTTTTTTTTTTTTTTCGTGTGGATAAGTAGAAGTGATTCATGATAATTGATAGAATCTGCAGTTTAGATGATTTGGAATTAATGGTTGTGACTGAGATGGCACAGATTTTACATTGAAGGCTGTAAATGGGCATCTAGTGGTACTGGGTGATAGTCTTCAAGCGTACAGTGGTTCAAGAAGGATGTTGATAGGATCCATAAGAAATAGAAAATATATTTTAAAGGGAATTTTTTTCTAAAGTTGCATTGTTGGTTTATTAGTTTTGTTTTGTGGCACGCCATCTATTAGTGCACTCATACAACGCTCTAAATTCTCTCTGGCCTAGGAAGCAATGTAGAGATTGTGCATTTGTTTCAAATTTCGCTTTGAAGCAATCATCAATAGGAATAATGTCTAAATTGTTTTCCTTTAATGCAAAAGTCTAATTGATTTCAGAAATCTATTTCCTCAAATTTGACAAACTTCATGCTATTTTGTGAAAGAAATTGAGGAGCCTTTTTTTAAAGTCCATTCTTGGCTAGGAATGGAGAGCCTTTTAAAAAATCACTTTCTATATATTAGGTGATTCCATTGGTTTCTTGTTTGGGGCTTTTGAGGAGGAGTTTGAGTGTTCCTAAAGCTATTATTACTGCGGTAGCATCTTTTATGATCTGTGTTTGTGTTTATTCTTCATGTTGTGTTTTCCTTTTTTATTTAATAAAATTTCTTACTGTAAAAAGTAAAGGATAGATATGCAGTTGAAGCAATGTTTATAAAGCTGATGTCTGAACGCAGTAAATTAATGATTGTTGGGTTCCTTTTGACATTTTATTTTTGCTTCCAATGCTTGCAGGAGAAGTCCTATATCAATCGCAGCAGCAGTCATTTATATCATTTCTCAGCTTTCAGATGATAAGAAGCCTCTCCGAGGTTTGGTGATCTTATGCTTTTAGTTTAAATGAGACCAAAACAGGTTCACATAAAATTTTTGTGCACTATTTACTCTGAATCACACGGTTTATCATTACTATTTTTGCGCATGGACTTATTTTTTACTGACACTTAATTTACAAGACTCAAAATTCATTTAATATTCACCGGCAATAGTCTTTGACAGCTGAATCTAGATATGCGGGTGCTATTGATAATGTTCTTGTGATGCAGAAATTTCACAGGCTACTGGAGTTGCAGAAGGGACAATTAGAAATTCCTACAAGGACCTCTATCCCCATGTTTCGAAGATAATACCAGGCTGGTATGCCAAAGAAGAGGATCTCAAGAATCTTTGCAGCCCTTAAATTATAGAGAAAGACAATAAAGGGAATACCGACACGGACACATTTGAAATGGTTTGGAGCCTTCCATCTTGAATTGTATTGGTAACTGCAGAGACAAAAAGAAGAAAAAAAAAAGGAAAATTTGTGCAAGGCCCTTTATTTTCATTTTCTTTCGGCATTCAATTACACTGCTACCTTTAGTTACGAGGGAGGAAAGCAAAAATATTTTCAGCCATTCAATTCTAACTGGCGCTTAACAACGCAGCAGCTACATTTTCACGTTTGAGTGGATATTGATGTGTATTATGCAAGTTGCCAAATCTCACTTTTTAAACATTTCAATTTACAAACTTTTTTGTTTTATGAAATTTTTTATATCTATCTTATGCAATTTTGCTTTTGTCAGATTAATGTTATCATTGTTGTTAACTGAAGATTGAGATTCTGGTACTGCTGTATAATAAGCTGCACATTTCTTTTTACTTGCTAACCTACATTTGCTTTTGGTTATGGATGGTGATTATTTGTGTGTGTTTTGACCTGTTTTTGCTTTGGTTTGGTTGGGCCTAGAGAGGCCTTAAGGCCCTTACCCTAACAAATATGATAAAATGTAAAATTATCAACAAAATGCAAAATTTTCTAATTCACAAGCTAAATTGGTAATACATGCTCTAGGCAAGTCCAAGCTTAGCTTGACTTTTGAATTAATAATTTCGCCTCTCTATTTTTGAGAAATTAATACGATGTCTCAAACTTTTACTTAAACTCATTAGTTAGTCATTTTATTCAAAAGGTCAGCGTTCACTGTTAGTAAAATACACTTTTTATATGCACATTTTTAGATGAAAAATGTTGGTTTTTTAGATAAAAGTAAATAAAAATATAATTTCAAAATCCCAGTGTATTTTACCTTACATATTTTGTCCACACTAATTTAATTTAATTTAACTTGCTAGCTTTGTCTCCCTAGAATTAGCGAAGCTCGTTTGCACCCTAATGCGAGGCTTAGCCAGAAAATTTCAAGCCCAACGATTTGAGATTTAAGCGAGCGCAACCCAATTTGGAAAGCTATAATATCTACTTAAAAGTAATTTGAAAGCGGTTAAATAATTTAGATTATTTGTATAAATTTGAGTCTCAATTAGAAAATTTGTTTGTCCTATTTATTATAGGGTCCTAAAAGAAAGTAAGATGTACTTTCTAAAAAATATATAAAAAACTAAAAAATGTCCTAAATACATACTGATATTTACAATTTATGGGTTTTTAGGCCCAAATGATCTTTTTGGTACTTTTCTAGTTATATAATGACTTTTTACATCTTTCGCCAATTCAAACCTCTAATTTAGACTTATTTTTTAGACCGACTCAACAATAATACTACCTGTATATGCAAATAGGATGGAAAGGGCCCACTGAAATTAAAAAAAAGACACATAGGACGACACTAAGACTGCCACGTTGGATCTACATGTATAAAACATTATTGGATTTTATCAATTGACAGAGTTCCCCATACTATCTCTCCTCTTCAGGCAACACTCCCTCTGTCTCTTGTTCCTTCAACACTAAAAACTATTGGGATTCTAACTGATCCCGAGTGAGGCCACGGAAAAATACCGATGGTAAAAGTAAAATAAAATTACTATTACCACATATACCTCCAATAATTAAATATTGAATATTGACGATCGAATCCACCATATTTTTTTAGACGACTCAACATAATTACTACCTGTATTATTGGGCAAATAGGATGGAAGGGCCACTGGAAATTAAAAAATAAGGGACACATTAGGGACGACCCACTAATGCGATATCTGCCCCACGTTTGGGATCAACATGTATAAAAAATTAATTGGATTTTATCAAATGACAGGAGTTCACGGCCCATTACTATCTTCTACTCTTCAGGCTCAAACAACTCCCTTCTGCTCTCTTTTGTTCTTCAACCCTAAAAAACCTATTTGGTGTCATTTTCTTAAACTAGATCCCCGAGTGAGAGCCATCGGCGAACAAAACGAATATCCAGATTCCAGGGTAAAAAACGGCTAATTAAATAAAAAATTATGATCTACGCACAGCTCGAGGTATACCTTATCCAATAATTAACAAATAAGTTGATAGATATTGACCCGACTCGAATATCCCACCAGAAATATAAATAAATCACGGGTTAAAAAAATTAAGATAATTACCATGTGAATGCACAGATTGAAAAAATAGAAGTAACACTCGGAAATTTCCGTGGTCAAATCCCTTCAACTTTATGGGCCTACGTTCTACGGAGACAAAAACTCCGCAATAAACTTCCTTCTACTAGAAATAGTAATAGGTACAAAAGAGATTACAATAAATCAAGCGATGTGCACACAACAATGTTTTTCCAAAAAAACAGCCCAAAATTATTTAAACCTACACTATTTACTCTCTTTGCCTAATTTTAGGAACCCCTTTCCATCAAATATATCTCTACAACGACTACATAGTGATATATTGATTCTATGATTTTGTCACGCTCTTATATGAAGGAAAAACCTTCTTTTCCTATAAGACACAAGATGGGGACGCAAATGGATACGTTAACCTCACGCGGTCGACTTTTCCTTATATTTTCTCCTCTCTCTCCTTTTCTTTACGACTCGGCATTCTGTCCTTTTGGGAATACAAGAGCAGTAACGTGCTCTTTGTTCTTTTTTTTTTTTTTCCCGTTTATTAGGCCCAGGTCTCTCTTTGACTGTCAAAACAAAAAAGGCTTGTTATTATTATTATTTTTTTCTCTTTTTCAATATGGTCTGTGGTCAATCCTCCACTATTAGTTGTGGCGGCAGGGGAACCGCACACTATAGGCAAATAATTCAGCTGCGTCACAGAGATTTCCACTTTTCCTTTTTTTCTTTCTTTCTTTCTTTGGCACTGTCCTTTGAATAACAAGAGTAACGTGCTTTGTTTTTTTTTTTTTTTTCTTTATTAGGCAGTCTCTCTTTGACTGTCAAAACAAAAACGTGTTGTTATTATTATTATTTTTTTCTTTTCAAATGTCTGTGGATCCCACATGTTGGAGGGACCCCACAACAAAAATCAGGTCACCAAATCGAAGGAGATGATCTTGGTACAATCGACATAAATTGCTTCCCCACAGGTCGCATCTCTCTCCCCGCCGTGAGTTCAATCAAAGCAACCATGAAAAAGAAAACAAAGATAACCAGAAATTACATACACAGCATGGAACAATCGAGGAAAAAGCATCACAAACCAAAAGGAAATGACTTGTAAAACTGAAGTTAAAATTAGCAAATTTGCGGAGTAAAAATATGAAGGTGAAAATGTAACTTTTCATGAGACAAAAGATGAATACCTGCTACACTGTTGACAAAACCTTTGCATTTACTTCCCAACAAGAGCTTTAGTGGTATTTTTCAAGGCCCAACAAGATACAAGTGAACTCCATTTTCAAGATCAAATGATTTTTAGTGGTATTGCCGACAGCTTCCACCTTCTTCTTGTTCAAGTCAAAGGTGTGGTGGACACATTTTGGTGGTGCCAAACAAAACTTTTGAAAGAAAAGCAAGAAGTATATGATCGCTAAGACGAGACATGTCCTTAGAGGGAGGTACAAGCTATTCGGAAACGTGGATAAATGCATCCTTTCTTAGCATTATTCTCTATTGAGATTGGTTAAATTTCTATCTCGCAAATAATTGTTGAGACGAAATCTTAATAGAAATGGGAAAAAAAATAAAAAAAAGGTCCAATCTCAATATTAAAATTCCTCTGTATGAAACAAGAATATGTCGTGAATTGTAAGATGTGCATGCAATTGTCAATTTGGTTGGGCCCAATGTTGGGAAAAGAAAATGGGGTTTTGTATCAAAGTCAGCAATTTAAGAAACCCATATTGAATAAACACTAATACATCTATTAAAGGGTGAGAAGCTTGATTAGTGACTTGTCCAAATCTAGATAAGTCCATATTGCTCAAGTTTATCTTCAAAACTTTTATCCAATCATTCATAATCACGTTGTTAGAAAATTCAACGAGAAGATCCAACGGTTGAACGTTCACGTGAATAATTTTTATCCAATCAATTATTCAAAATGATGTGGTTAGAAAATTCAATGAGAGGGATCCAATAGTCTAACGATTCATATGAACAACTTTTATATAATCGATTATTCACAATAATGTAGTTAGAAAATTCAATAAGAGGGGTCCAACAATCTAATGGTACATGTAAATAACTTTTATCCAATCAATTATTTACGATGATGACGTAAATAGAAAATTCAATGAGAAGGGTCTAACAGTCTAACGTAACTTTTATCTGATGAATTATTCACAATAAACATGATTTGAGTGGTAAATGTGAACAACTTCAGTGAACATGATTTGAGCGTTTTAAGAGATAATTACAAACATATTCTAATTTCTTTTTAAATTTTAGTGGGTCCATTGTCCCATTGGCCCACTGTTGGTTTCGTCTATCATCATGTCATGAATTGCAAGATATGCATGCAATTGTCGATTTGATCAGAATAGATATTTACGTCAAGCATATAGATTCGTCCTTATCGAGGCACTCCAAAATTTACGAGAATATATTATACTCTCAATTATAAATTTTTTATATGAAATAAATATTTAAATATTTAATTTTTTTTGATAAAATGCATAAATTAATTCCAATTTAAAGTTCTGGTGTTAAAAAATTCAAATAAAAAAAAAATTACTATTTAATCTCTCGATTATATTTAATGTAAAAAATATTGTATTTATTTTTTATTTTATTGTATTGTATAAACAAAAATATTTGTTACTTTTTGCAAAAATTTAGTAATAATTTATTATGTTTAAAAGAATTATAAAGAGAATGATTACATAAAACTTTTAAAAAAATTTAATAATTATTTTATAAAGTTAATAGAGTCAAAGTATAATGTAAAAATAAATTAGCTAGCAGCTCATAATAAAAAATTCAAAAATACAATTGATGAAATCAGAAGGTGATTGAAACTTATATCGATTATTTGAATACAAATCATCTATTAGATTAAACGTATTTGAAGTATATGGGTAATCTCATTTTAGATAAACAATATAAATTAGTAAATGATATATAACAAGTAAGGTGAACCAATCAAAATGTCCTAAGTCATTTTATATTAAAGGAAAACCTAATTCATTATAAGTTCATATTAAATGAATTATTAGTTGAATTTGATTAATTTGATTTAGGGTCCAGATTTTTAAGAGTGTCCTTAAATATACATACTAGTTATGAATTTTATTTTTAGAATTTAATTGAAAAATTTTTTCAATTTAATCCTGATTGTGAAATTGATTTACAGCTCTATCGACTTATATATCTTGCACGTGCAGGAAGCCTATGCGAGATGCACTTCTACCACAGTGTCCGTTGACTTGGAAAAAAATAACCTTTATTTTGTGGATGTTGAGAGTATTAAAAATGTTTACTAATTTTTTTTTTTTTATAAATAACCATTATACTAAATGTTATTTTTGGCTTCTTTATGCTCTTTTTCACATTTATGTATTTATTTATAGATATTATAAATAATAATCAAGACAGATAAATATAAATAAAAATTACTAATTTTTAATTCTTTTTTTTTTTTGAAAGAACTAATTTTTAATTCTTAATAAGTTTTAAGTCGACTATATAAATTATTTATTTTCATTTCGCTTAATACATAGCTAAACCCATATTAATATCAAGAAAATAAGCAAACATATTAGTTGAAAAATAATAAAAATAAATTCAATTATTTTTTTTTATAAACAAATAAGGGGTAAGTAGGCTATTTTGTAATTCAACTACCAATATGAATTACTATGTTAATACACCACATGCTATAGAGATTGGCAGGTGTAAAAGGACGATGGGTCCCAAGTGTATGTGAAGTGGCAGTGGGAATATGAAGATTGGTGGCACGTGTGGAAGACACAACCATCCTGCCCCTTGATGACAATAATGTCAATTGTCAACCAAATGAATTGAAACCTTGACCAATGAAAGCTACATATTGTGGTGTTGTTTTAGCGGCATCATTGAAAGTGCATTAGTCTATCCTTAACAGGGTATCTCAGCGGGATAAAGCACCTGAAGAGATTGAATTGAAGGATTCACGAAAGCCGTGGGTTCAATCTTCTCTCAGCACGAGAAAAAAAAAAAAAAAAAAAAAAAGCACCGAAGAGATTGAATTGAAGGATTCACGAAAAAGCCGTGGGTTCAATCTTCTCTCAGCAACAGCAAAAAAAAAAAAAAAAAAAAAAAAAAAAAAAAAAAAAAAAAATCATTATTTATTTATAGATTGATTTATTGAACATTTTAATTTATAAAATTATACGAATTAAACATTTTAACTTGCAAACTTAAATCAATTTTAAATGGTTAAAAAATATAAAAATTATTGTTTCAAAAATTATGCTCACCACGTATTAAATAATTTTTTTGCATGTAAAACTCAAAAATTCCTAAAAACTATTGTTATTAGTGTAGAAAGGTGTAAAAATGCTATCAAAATTAGTAATTTTCAGGACACAATATGTTTCTTTCAAATTGAGAGAACTGCAAAATTAAAGTAATAAAGTGAAGGGGTAAATTTATATATTTACCTTAATAATAATATATATATGATGTAAAATTTTCTTAATTTACAAAGAACGACGCTTCTTTTACTTAAAACTTTGAGTCTTTTCTGCTCAAACAAACCATGTTGATACATTCACATATTATTTAATAAAACAAAATTATATATCAATTTATTAGAGTACAAAGAGGGAAACTATATATTGTCATTACATGCATAAATAAATTCATCTAGCTAAAAGAAAAAATTTCGTCTAGGCCTTTGACATTTGCATTTCCTTTCAAATTTCCTATTTTCACATTTCACATGTCACATATTTCTTTTCCTATGCTTCAATTGGACATACATACGCAGAGCGATATTGAAGGAACAAATGATGACTTTTTTTTTTTTTTTTTGTTTTTTTTTTTTTTTTTATAAATGTTTATATTTTTTTTTTTTTTTTATAAATGTTTATATTATATATAGAATGGTGCATCACTATATATTTAAAAAGTTAAAATTAGATAAGCGAGTTTGAATCTTCTCTATTACAAGAAATTTTATCAATTTTGCAAATCCAGATGATCACTACGTATATTGTATAACATATCGTGTTATCTTGATTTAAATACAAAACTAAAATTAGACAACATTTTAAGTCAAGGAGAATTTTTTTTCCTTTCCTTTTGTACCAAAATGGTAATTGCAAAGAGAAAATGTATAATTCATTTCAATTTTGACGTATAAAAAAATGTCTATAATATCTGTACTATAAAATTGAAATTTATTATACAACCTAAGATGAAACAAAATATCTTTTTTTTTTTTGGAACAGAAAAGAACAGCGTTATAATTTGTTGTTAAAGAGTACATATACCGATTTATGAGTGGAGTGTTGAAATTCAATTGCATGCATATTATTTACTTATGATATTTCTCAACGCATCTCTGCAATTGAATTGATATCAAATAATAAATTTTTCAGTTTCTTTTTTAATATAATAATATTAAATGCTCTTCAGTTTTTTTTATCAATTTAAGTAACTAATACTACCATTAATATTATTCAAATAATAAATTTTTTCAGTTTCTTTTTTAATATAATAATATTAAATGCTCTTCAGTTTTTTTTTTAATCAATTTAAGTAACTAATACTACCATTAATATTATTCAAATAATAAAATTTTTCAGTTACTTTTTCTAATGACTAATAAAATTAATATTATTTAATAATATTATCAGTAATATTATCAGTAATTTTCAATAATTAATTTCATTAATATGATAAATTTATTGTTTGGATTATTAATTATTGAAAAAAAAAGAAATCAAAAAGTATTTTCATTAGTGCAATAAATTTATTATAGGGTTATTAATTATTAGATTCAATTAGTACATATAAGTGATTAAAATTTATATCTCATAATTTTAGAATGTAATGATAAAAATACAAAAACTAAATTCATAAAATGTTATATAAATTTTAAAAAAATAATGTAATCAAATTGCACATTCTGCGAAACGGATAAATACAAGACTAATTTCTAAAATGAGTCAAGTATCAATATACCATTATAACAAAAAAGAATATATATATATATATATATATAACTATCATTATTTGATTTTTTTTATATCGTACGATTTCCCTTCTATTCCCATTATAAAAAGGGTCCTCTATGCACAAACCGAAACCTATCCTAAACTTAATTTCTAACGATAACATATGGCTAACCACCAACACCAACAAACACATGCCCAAAATACCTTAAAAAAAACACAGGTTGTAGTAGTTATGGTGCCTCTCCCTGCACAAGGCCACCTCAACCAACTACTACAACTCTCCAGGCTAATATCATCCTACAACATTCCGGTCCACTTCGTCGGCACCACCACCCACAACCGCCAGGCCAAGCTCCGCGCTCATGGATGCGACCCACAAGCAGCGGCAGCTGCCACTTCCAGTATCCATTTTCATGACTTTGAAATCCCTACCTTTTCATGTCCTTCTGCAAACCCAAATGCAAAAAACAAATTCCCTTCTCACCTGCTTCCGGCTTTCTACGCCTCTGTATCTAATCTCCGAGAACCGGTGTCTTTTCTTCTCCGCTCGCTTTCTTGCGAAGCAAGAAAGATTATTGTTATTCATGATTCTTTAATGGGGTCAGTAGTTCAAGAAGTTCGGTTCATTTCCAATGCAGAATCTTACACTTTATTCATGATTCTTTAATGGGGTCAGTAGTTCAAGAAGTTCGGTTCATTTCCAATGCAGAATCTTACACTTTCCACAGTGTATCTGCTTTTACTCTCTGCTTGTTTCTTTCGGAGAAAATGGGGAGAAATATAAAGCTAAATGAAACGATCCCAGAAGAACTTCCTTCCCTTGAAGGTTGTTTTACCAATGAGTTCTTGGATTTCACCGCCTCCCAGTATGATTACCATAAGTTCAATTCAGGTTGTATTTACAACACTAGCAGATTAATAGAAGGTGCTTACATAGACTTAATTGAAAACGAAGTGAAAGAATCAATGCAGAAGAACATCAAGAAGCACTGGGCATTAGGGCCTTTTAATCCGTTAACCATACCGGACAAAGAACGTTTACAAGAACAGCACTTTTGCTTAAAATGGCTAGACAAACACGAAAGAAACTCGGTTATTTATGTGTCGTTTGGTACTACGACGACTCTGAATAATGAACAGATCAAGCAATTAGCCATTGGTTTAAAGCGAAGCAATGAAAAATTCATCTGGGTACTAAGAGATGCTGATAAAGGAGATGTTTTTAATAAAGACAGTGAGAGAAAGGCTGAACTACCAAAAGGGTATGAAGATTCAATACAAGGGATGGGAATAGTTGTAAGAGACTGGGTGCCCCAACTGGAGATTTTAGCCCACCAAGCAATAGGAGGTTTTATGAGTCATTGTGGTTGGAATTCTTGCATGGAGAGTATTACTATGGGAGTGCCAATAGCAGCTTGGCCAATGCATTCAGATCAACCAAGAAATGCAGTTTTAATAACTGATGTTCTGAAGATCGGGGTTATTGTTAGGGATTGGAGTCGTAGAGATGAGATTGTGACCTCGAAAATGGTTGAAACTTGTGTTAAGAGCTTAATGGCTTCAGATGAAGGAGATGGAATGAGAAAAAGAGCTGCAGAATTCGGTGACTCGTTGAAACGGTCGATGGGTGAAGGTGGAGTTTCTCGCATGGAAATAGACTCTTTTATTGCTTATATTTCTAGTTAAATTTTAAGTTTGGTTATATTATCTGTGTTATGTGTTTTCTATTTGGTCGTCTTTTTAAAGCAAGCCTCCAACTCCAATGAGATTGGAATTTGAAGATTATTGCAAGTTTGAATGGTTACTGTAAATGTATTTTTATGTCTATCATCTGTGGGGCGGACTCATATACCGATTTTAGGTAAGTCCAATCCTCTACAATTAACTAGGAAGATATTTTTTTCAATTGACTTTGATTGGGTATTTGATCAGTTTGCATTTAGGGTTTTTAAAATAATTAGGAAAATATGAATGTTTCCTTTTTGTTAGTTTTATGGACAGAAGGCATAGAACCAAAAATTTAGTTGAAAGAAGTGAAAATTCATCTCATCGATCGGTTTTATTTAGATTCCTTTCATTTTATAATAATAGCCATGACTTTGTTCTTCTATCATTTGGTGGCAAAAAGAAGAAGTTTTGTAAGAAAGAAAAACAAAAGAAAAAATGAAACTGAGTATTCAAGTTCTTTTACATCTTAATCAAAACTATATGATTGCGAAGAAGACAGATAGACATGTCCATGCAGGGAGGTACAACAAGCCATTTGGAACCGTGGATGGATAGCATCTTTTTTAAGCATTATTGGTTTCTTTCTATCGAATTGAATGAATTGG
Organism: Jatropha curcas; assembly: GCF_014843425.1. The sequence goes on from NW_023590789.1 coordinate 22,916,307, forward strand.
GATAAGATACCCAAAAGCCTAGACTTTAGATGGTTCAATTTCTTCTCAAATAATAGCCATCAAATCATAATCGAAGAGGGAAAAACAAAAAGGGTTCTGCACCAAAGCCAACAACTGTAATCCTAACAATAATTCCCATGTTCATACTCTTGTATGAAAAAAAAAAAAAAAAAAAAAACATACTCTTGTATGAAAAAAAAAAAAAAAAAAAACATGTCATGAGTTTGCTAAAAAAAAAAAAAAAAAAAAAACATGTCATGAGTTGCTGCTATCCAAACAATTGTGATCAGTTTGGTTGGAACGAATACTTTGGATAGAAAAAAAATCGAATACAAGACTTCTCACTCTTTATATAAGAAAGGTAATAAAATTAATAAGACTATATTTTATTGGAATATCGGTTTTAAATATAAATATAAATTTTTAAAAAACATATAAATTGGTTCTGTGTTATAATCAAATTAATACATGAAAAATTTTAACTATAGTGTTCTTAAATTACGATTTTATTAACACTTTGATCCTTCTATAAAAAATATAAGGATTAAGGTGTCAATGGAAACTATAAAGGAAGGACTAGAGTAGTAATGAAAATCATAAATTATATATTTTATAATTAATTATGTTATAATTTAGGGACCAATCAATCAATTAATAATTAAAAGAAGCTATTTTGGATGGAAAGTTCAACGTGTTTAGGGACTATAAATAAATTATAGATATCCTAATTAATTTTAAAAATAGAAAGTTTTCCGAGTTAATTTGACTATAATTAAAATATATTAGTGTATTAGTTAGGTTTGTTAGGCGTTGTCCGTTGTGGCGGGAAAGGTATTGGACCATATAAACGTGAGCATGTGCTGGAAGAGCTATTTTCCCTTTGAGAGTGCTTCCATGACCATATAAACCTAAGTAAGCTATGATTTTAGCTCCTATAATATATATAGCTTTAACCTTTTTTTCCTTAGCAAATCTATGTGGATAAGGATTTGGACTAGGACTTCACATTTTGGCTTTTAGCTGGTGCTTCTGTTTACGGGCAATGTTCTGATGTTTACAAATTGAAATCAAAACGTGAATTTCAATTATGTTTTTTCGATTATGTTTTGTTTTGATAGGTTGAATATCCTTAGGGATGAAAATATAAATTTAATTTTTTTTAAAAATGTATTTTTTCGGAAAAATTAAATATTTTTGTGCTATATAATCCGAATATGGATTACACCACCTCGTTCTAAAAAAAAAAAATGTTTGTAACACTTGCTAAAATTAGTTAAAATCTATTATTCAAATTGTTATATCAGCTTAATAAACATTAGAACTTAAACAAGAATAAGTTGAAAAAAAATAAACATAAATTCAGTTATTTTTTCATAAAGAAATAATAGTGAAGTAATGATCGAACTTACCCCTTTTTTTCTTTTTAGGCAAACATCGGAGAGTTTCTTACCAGTAGCTCCTTTTGTTTTCTTTTGTTCTTTTTTCAGTGTCTTTTCATAATTTTCCGATTTTTTTCTTTTTTTTTTTATTATTGTTAGAAAAAAAATTATCTCTAACAAATCTTCTTAGAAAATATATTTTGAAAAACTTATTTTTATGTTGTTTGATTGCAATACTGAATGTTCATTAGAAGATATTAATATATTTAACTTATAGACTCTAAAATATTTAGACACGTAAAAATTTAATTAACATCTCATTTAATTTATTGTTAAATATGAAAAGGAAAACAAATAAGATGATAATCCATGACGGTGATCAGAAAAATATTTCTATTAATTTATTTTCAAAAATATAAATATGTTATTATTATTATTATTAAAATTATCATATTGTGACTAGCTTCAATAGAATCTATATACATAGATACATGTGGGTGTCCAAAAAGATAGATAGAAGATAAAAAAAAATTGCATATAGAAAGCAACATCTAACTATTTTAATTATGTATATCTACCTCCTTCATAACTAGTTATATAATATGTGGCCATAGACATAGTAACTATAACCCTTCAAGAAATGAATACACAGTGGATAAGAGAATTTAGGGCCTGCAGATTTTTCCTCAGACAAACAGTAATTAATACAGATGGGAAAGTTTGTTAGCTGTTTTCCCAACTGACATAACCATCAAACTTTAAGAATTAAAGATTGTGGAGATGGGAAAGTTTGCTGGCTGTCTCTTCAATTCATTTGTCATGTAGCTTCTTTAATTCATCTTTTGGTTCATTCTTTTTGTTTTTAGATAACATTAATTAATTTATGTAAGTTTATGAAACATTTGATAGATTATGACTTATTTAGGATATGTTTGGTTTACATTAATGAAACTGAAGGTCTTTAACTCAGGTGGTAGATAGCTAAACTTAATAAAATTGATGAGCATATATATACATATGAATTCAATAGCGAATATAAATATTTGAACTTACTTTATATATAATAAATTGATTTTGTCTAGCTCAGATTGATTTGTATTGATTCATTCCTAGCTTTGTGTTGGTGTAAAACATGTACACAATGTACATATCTATCATTCCTAGCTTTGTGTTTGTGTAATGCAATGCAATATAATAAAAAATGTAATACAATGAAAAATGTAATGTAATGGAATGTAATCAAGGTTCCATAATTATGTTTAGTAATGTAATTGAGAAAATTTATTGAATGTAATCGCCGTTCCTTTTTATGTTTATTTGTGAATATGTAATGTAATTAGTACACCTCCACCACAATCACTACTCTACCACCATCATCACTACCACAACCATTACTCCATCCCTCCATCATCACCACATCATTATTATACCAAAAAATATTTGAACAAAAAATTATTCGCTATTTATGCTATTAAAGACCATTTAGATTTATAAATTTATTTAAACTAAAAAATTAAAAGAATGTAATCTAAAAAAATGTAATATAACAAAATAAAAGTTAAAGTCATTAGAAATTGATTTTTTCATATATTTTCATTGAATAAATTAAATTACAACATAAAATTAATATATTTTCATTGAATAAATTAAATTACAACATAAAATTATGTGCATTTTGATATTTTTTGTGCCTTTTCGTTTTATTTTTTTCCATTTGTATAATAAAATAAAAGAATAGAATATAATTTTTATTCCGCATTGCATATTAAATAATAAAATATAATTTTTATTAAATGGTGGTCATGGTAGAGTGATTGTGGTGGTGGTGGAGCGGTGGTGGTGGTGTTTGAATGGTTATAGTGGTGGTAGAGTGGTTGAAGTGGTGGTGGTAGTGGTGATCAAGCGGTTGTGGTAGTGTTAGAATTTTGATTGGAGTGACTTGATGTAACTGGTATTACATGTGCTTAATATAATGACCAATACATGTGTTTTTTTTTTTTTTTTTTTTTTTTTTTTTTTTTATGTAATGAATATACAGGGGCAATTTAAGGAATGGAGTTTTTTTTTTTTTTTTTTTATGTAATGAATATTACAGCAATTTAAGGAATGGAGATTACATAGGTAATCTCAATTACATTACAATGTCAAAAAAAAAAAAGGTCTAACCAAACAATGTAATTAATGATGTAATATAATTCTCATTCCATTACATGATTAATTACACCATACCAAATATGGCATTACATTTTCTTTGAGATTTTCTATGTTCACTTATCACAATTCTTAAATTTTTTTTCCTATCTTTCAATTGGAAGAAATAACACTTACGCACACAAAGAAATATACATGAAGGAAGAAACAAGGATTTGAATCTCTAAAACATTAGTATCCCTAAGGGTATCTAATAATTAAAACTTTTTATTATGAGGTTTCATATTTGATTCCTATTTGAATTTCGACATATATTAAAAATATTTTTAACATTAAAATTTTAGAACCTAAGGGTGTCTTTGGTACGCTGTAATCAATCATGTAATAGAACGAAAATTACATTACATGACTGATTACATTATTTGATTACACTATTTTTTAACATTGTAAAATAATAAAAATTACATATATAATCTTCATTATTTAAATTGATGTAATATTCATTATATAAAAAAACACATATATTATCAATTATATCAAGTACATGTAATACCTATTATATCAAATCAACCCAATCAAAATTCTCATTCAAGGCTATTTAACATTACTATGTCAGCACCACAACCACCATCACCGTTCTACCACCTCATAATAAAATGATTAAAAATGTTTGAAGGACATTATATATTTTTCACCCCATTTGTACTCTTATTGTGCCTGGCACAAGTTAATTATGCCAAATGTGTTTTCTATTTTAACATATATATATAAAAAAATTCATTGCAAATTTGAAATATCAAATAAAAATCTCTAAAATATCAGTACTATAAATTTGAAATTTATTGCACAACTTAAGATGAAGCAAAATATCTTTGGAAAAAGTACCCATGGTATTTACATCTTTTAGGAACACTCCATTTTTAGACAACAAAATAAGTTTTTGATTGTCTTTGTGAGCATGTAAAATCATTCTCAACATAAATCATAATAATCTTTGCAACTATGAAATATCTTTTTCTTTTCACTGTGAAATCTTCACTTCAATGCATTATTACAGATTTCCATTAGAACTTAATTGGAGCTTTTCCTTTACTCCAGCAAACCACATGTAGTTAATTATTAGCTCACAACTTTCTTTTTGTTTCAATTTTTCTTTGATTGATTGATTGAGATCACTAGTTGTACAAATTTTACTTAAGGATAAGCAATTTTACAAATTAACATTAGTATCCTTTATTATGTTGAAATTGAGATTTAAGTTTATAATTATTCTATAGTTCTAAAACTAGTCAATTATCACTATGGAAAATTTTTATCTACATTCGGTGTATAGATCCACCCATATAATAAATTTTTTTATTCAAATGAGGATATTTCTGATTATTCACCGAAAAAGAGATAAATCGGTAATAAGCTTTTAAAATATTATTCATTTTGTTTACTTCCGGGAATATTCCTTGTGTTCCCCTTATAAAAAGGGTTCTATCTATTCCATATGCCGAACTGAAACTTATCCTAAACGTATTTTCAAACAGAAAACCAAATGGCTAACCACCAAAGCCAAGGCCAACAAGCACATGCCCTATATGGCTTTAAACAAACAAAAGTTATTGTAGTTATGGTGCCTCTCCCTGCACAAGGCCACCTCAACCAACTACTACAACTCTCCAGGCTAATCTTATCCTACGACATTCCGGTCCACTTCGTTGGCACCACCACCCATAACCGCCAAGCCAAGCTCCGCGTTCATGGGTGGGACCCACAAGCAGCGGCAGCTGCCACTTCCAGTATCCATTTTCATGACTTTGAAATCCCTACCTTTTCATGTCCTTCTGCAAACCCAAATGCAAAAAACAAATTCCCTTCTCACCTGCTTCCGGCTTTCTACGCCTCTGTATCTAATCTCCGAGAACCGGTGTCTTTTCTTCTCCGCTCGCTTTCTTGCCAAGCAAGAAAGATTATTGTTATTCATGATTCTTTAATGGGGTCAGTAGTTCAAGAAATTCAGTTCATTTCCAATGCAGAATCTTACACTTTCGCCTCTGTATCTAATCTCCGAGAACCGGTGTCTTTTCTTCTCCGCTCGCTTTCTTGCCAAGCAAGAAAGATTATTGTTATTCATGATTCTTTAATGGGGTCAGTAGTTCAAGAAATTCAGTTCATTTCCAATGCAGAATCTTACACTTTCCACAGTGTATCTGCTTTTACTCTCTGCTTGTTTCTTTCGGAGAAAATGGGGAGAAATATAAAGCTAAACGACGCCGTCCCAAAACAACTTCCTCCTTTTGAAGGTTGTTTCACCAATGAGTTCTTGGATTTCGTCGCGTCTGAATACCAGTACCATAAGTTCAATTCAGGTTGTATTTACAACACAAGCAGATTAATAGAAGGTATTTATATGGACTTAATTGAAAACCAAGAGAAAGAATCAGTGGAGAAGAATATCAAGAAGCATTGGGCATTAGGGCCTTTCAATCCGTTAACCATACCAGACAAGAAAGGATTAAACGAAAAGCACTTCTGCTTAAAATGGCTAGACAAACAAGAAAGAAACTCAGTTATTTTTGTGTCATTTGGTACTACGACGGCTCTGAGTAATGAACAAGTCAAGCAATTAGCTATTGGGCTAAAGAAAAGCAATCAAAAATTCATTTGGGTACTAAGAGATGCTGATAAAGGAGATGTTTTTAACAAAGATAGTGAGAAAAAGGCTGAACTACCAAAAGGGTATGAAGATTCAATACAAGGGATGGGAATAGTGGTAAGAGAATGGGTGCCACAGTTAGAAATTTTAGCCCACCAAGCAATAGGAGGTTTTATGAGTCATTGTGGTTGGAATTCTTGCATGGAGAGTATTACTATGGGAGTTCCCATAGCAGCTTGGCCAATGCATTCAGATCAACCAAGAAATGCAGTTTTAATAACTGATCTTCTCAAGATTGGGATTGTTATCAAGGATTGGTGTCGTAGAGATGAGATAGTGACTGCGAAAATGGTTGAAACTTGTGTTAAGAGATTAATGGCTTCAGATGAAGGAGAAGGAGTGAGAAAAAGAGCTGCAGAATTGGGTGAGTCCTTACACCGTTCAATGGGTAGAGGTGGAGTTTCTCGTTTGGAAATAGACTCTTTCGTTGCTTATATTTCTAGGTAAAATGATGTTCTGTTTTTGAGTCATATGTATGGGAAAAACTTACCAAGAAATATAATCAATAAAAGAGTCTAGTTCAAAACGAGAAACTCCACCTCTACCCATTGAACGTTGCAATGACTCACCTTATTCTGCAGCTCTTTATCTCACTCCATCTCCTTCATCTGAAGCCATTAATCTCTTAACACAAGTTTCAACCATTTTCGCAGTCACAATCTCATCTCTATCCATGTATATTGTTATGGGTTTTTTGTTTGTCTTTTTGAAGCTTCCAACTCCATTGAAATTGGAATGTGAAGATTGTTGAGGTTTCAATTCAAGATTGTAATCATTGGAATTCAATTTGAAGTCCATCATTTGTGAAGCTTATGTGATCTTTTATTGATTAGTAATATAAATTTTTTTTTTTTTTAAATTGACTCCAATTGGAGATTTGCATTTGTAATCACAATTTTAAAATAATTCTAGTATTACTAAGCCAAACTAATTAGAAATTAGAAAGATTATACTTTTGTCTTCTTAATTTGACTCTGATTAAAGTTCAAACTCAAAAAACGCTATCCCTATCTTCTTTTCTTTCCTCCTGCCCAATAGAAAACTAGTAATTAATTACTTAATTAATTAATTGAATTACTTATTGAATTAAATTACTTAACGCATCCGATCAAGAAATTAAGTAAAAAAAAATCCAACTATCAAAGAAAAAAATGAAAAAAAAATATATTTTCAAGATAAATAAGTTGAAAAAATGATGAGGCTACATTTGAAAAACTGAATTAGATCTACCTTAATTTAATTCATGCATAAGTAAGTTTATGAGCAAGTGGGTTTAATATAATTTATTAAATGGAAAGACAAAATTGTCCCTATAATCATAGGGCAACACAATATATCACTTTTTAGATTAATAAATTTGACAGTTGGCATAATGCCATAAAATATAGACTGTGGATCTTATATTAAAGGGTAGAGCCCCATTTCTATAGAACCTTCTGTGCCAATTTGAGTGTAGTTGCATCATCACATGCTTAAGATGGACACATCTTAACTCACCTTTCTAAAAATACACAGACAGACCTATCTCCTTTCTAATAAATTATTAGAGCTTGCCTCTATCTCTACCTCAAGAGCCAAGTGTTGATCTCATAAATACCTTACCAAACAGAGCCTTATGATTCCAAAATATTAGGTGCACAATTGTTATTCTTTAAAAGGATTAGCAACTCGCCATGGAAAAAGCTTGTGAGCAATATTATTACTTGGAGAGTACAATAGCTTTTACACGTCTAATTGTTATTTCTTATAGTCTTATCTCCTCCGACTTTAATACCTAAATTTTCAGATTTAACTCAAATTATGAGAATGCCAAAAAGAAATGAAAAACAAGAACCACATAAACAAATTAAGGAACACCAAAATGATATTTTCAGGCACCTATGAAGAGCTCAAGTCATTGTGGTCGGAATTTATGCACGAAAAGAACTAGTGGTAGCTGCTAAGAGTAGCCCTTAAAATGCTTTGCTAATAATAACAGAATTACTAACAAAGATTAGTCTGCCAAATTAAATTACTGAGAGGAGGTTAATGGAATTTAGAAGATGGAGATGGAATTAAGGAATTGGGTATATTATATTATATATATATGATAATAAAATAAGAAAAAATAAAAATTATATATGATAATAAAAAGTTAACTAAAAATATTAATTTCTGTTTAAATATTTTGTCATATCCAACGGAGCCCGAAGTCACCAAATGGCCCATTAACTGAAGAAATGGAGAATATTGGGCCTGTGGGTCTCCACTGAGGAAACTGGAAAGGCCCATTTTTAGACTTATTACGTAAACGCCCATCTGCAGATGAATTACGCTTCGTCAAGCAGAGCAGAACAAGAACGGAACTCATGATCCTGAAGAGTGAAGATCATTAAGCTAAAGCTCGAAGTTTGGCAGAGAAAAATGTTTAGAGCGACCCAAATATTGTTAAAGTGTCAAAAGGCACTTGGAGATCTAGATTTGCGCAAGGTCTTGCGGTCTGAAATCAAACATGAACTCTCCTCTCCTCACGTTCAGGTCTCTTTTCTCTTCTTTCTTTTCGCCTTCTTTTACCATCTAAGTTTCTGTTATTCATATTAATATATATAAGGAATGGTAAAAGATAAGAAATTTTTCTTGGGATTAGTAATAGAAAATAATCCTTAATAATGGGAGTGTTAAAAATCAAAATGCAGACACTATATATTTTTTCCCTTAATGAATTTTTATTTTATAGGAATTTTTGCTGGGATTAGTAATATAAAGCAATTCTCAATAATGGGCTTGGTGTTAGAAGCTAATTGTAGGCACCATAATTATTTTGCTTTCAACACCAAACTAATTAGAAGAATATTTGCCAAAAAAAATTTCCCTGTAAAACATTTGCAATGATAAAAGGCAAGGAATTTTTATTGTTTGGCGATTTTCAAAGCAGTTCTGATGTTGGATTTAGTGTTATCTATAAATATGTTTGAAGTACTTATTATTTTGTGCATGAATTGACATGGATGAAGGGAAACCGAAATGGGTCTTTGGGAGATTTTGTTATGGATTGGGATTCATCAAATTCTAAAGATATTGTTTTGAGGAGAAAATGTGAATCCGGTGAGGAAGTTGCTGTTACAGTTTTGCTGGATCCATGTTACGCGAGGGAATTTTTGATGAAGGTGTTTGTGAAAAAAGCTGGCTTGAACTCTATATTGCAGTTTGATTGTGAAGTTTATGAGAAAGGTGCAAGTGGGTCTGGTTTTGATATCCATAATGCTTATTATCTCCAAACAACTACTTGCCCTGGACCCTCTGCCTATAGAGGCCCCTTGTTCAGGTATATTTCTGTGCTCATGTTATGAGTGTGAAAACTTAAGTTGCTTACTGTTATACATTCATATTTTGTGTTATAAGAACATTCCTTGCAAAAACTTTTGCTTCATTACCATGGCTGAATTTGAGTGTTTTCCAATGAGCTGAGTTGTCTAACTTGGGAAAAGCAATTCCTCCAATCCACTCGCAGTCTTAATTGAACTTTCCAAGGACATATTCACACAACTGTTTGCATATCTGAATGACAAGAGAGACTCTTAGCTTATTACCAGCTTGAAGGTAAATCCTAGATTGTTATCTTTCTGTGTAGTTTCTATCGGATCTGTTTTTGTCCCAAGGTTTAACCTTAGTCAGTTGTATACTTCTTTCTATGAGGAAAGGTGGACATGCAGCACTCCTCATTCTCTTCCGCTGTTTCTGAGATGAGATTCTCTTAATTAAGATATGTTTTGAGTCTGCTCTGTCCAAGTCTCCCACTCCAATAACACAGATGAAACATATTACCCAGTCATTTATTTTTCTAGTCTTTTTGGGGAACTGAAAAGAGGAAAATACGGAAAAGTTCGATTTCTCTGAACCTGAGATGTAAAGTGACATTCTTTCAGCGTGTGAAAAGGTGAAATTCAATTATGAATTCCTGAGTCTTGATTTTGATATAAGACTGATAAACTGGTTTCATATAGTCTCTTCAGAGTTCATCTTTATGCGGAGTCTTCTTGTGCAAAGTGTCTAATTTGAGGCCATGTTGTGGCTTTTGAGGGTATAGAAATTTTATTACATGTTTAAGAAGTTGAATATCAGAAATTTAAGATTATGCTTTGGTGATATTATAATTTTTCTGTACATCTGAATTAAATTATCTATTCTTGATAAATTCCCTCGGCTATAACATCTAATTGTCATTATACATTTTCTGTAATCATTCTCTTCAAGTTTGTGATTCTATGCATTTTAGTTGCACTTCGATGCCAAAATCAAGAGGAACCTTAGAAATGACTCAGAGGTCCATTTATAAGCCAAAAGCGAATTCTATTAGCTGTTCCATTTCAGCTATGAAAGCTCTCACTCCGGTCCTAGCTGATAGCTCGGAATTCGAACTGCTAGTTATGGACTCTCTTCATGTAATTACATACTTAAGATTCCTTCTTGTAATTATATAGCATAGGTATTTATTGTAATAAACTAACAATCAGACTTTACTTTTTCAACTCTACTAACATAAAGGATATAATTCTTGGGGCATTATCTTTTCTCTTATAATTTTCTTTCTTGATTTCCTTTTTATCTGCAGTGACTTGGACACTCAGTTACAAAATGCTCTCAAGGAATACCTAGTAGCCAAGGGAGTCAGTGAAGAACTTACTAATTTCATCCTACTACATCTACAAGAAAAGGAGAAAAATCAATATGTGAATTGGTTGCAGAAAGTTGAATCCCTAGTAGTGAAAGGTGACTCTACTGATACCAAGTACTAACAGCATTACAATTTACAGCAAGAGGTTTAAGTTCTATATTAACTTTCCCCACAATGCCTAATCCACCTTTGAAGGTTGAAAAGAATTGTAGGTAACTTGAGTTTTCTCTCATACTTGATTTTTTAATTAATGAGCTTATAATTTTCAGATTTTTGGCTGAGTTCGCATTATCAATTAACTATTAGGAGCTGTTTGGTATTATTGCTGTTTCTTGTTTTTGGTTTCCAATTGTCAGAGAAAAACATAACACCAAAAAGAAAAAGAAAAAAAAAAAAAAAAGGAATTGCCACTTGCTTGCTTAAACTAGAAAAACAGATTACCAAAATATGTGAAAACAACAAAAAGTAGTTTCTGCTTATTTTCTTGATCTTTTTCCTTATATACTAGCATTTATTATAAAAACAGAAACCAAAAACATAGAACAGAAATTATGCCAAAAAGAAATGGTGTAATCGGTTATCAAGTTCTTTTTACGTATACACTGAGAAATTGAACAGTAAATTTTTTTTTTTTTTTTAATATATAAAATTTACATGGGTTTGATAAGGAACTACATTAGCAGGCAATATTCGTATTGAATGTTTTGCAATTCACCGAATTTTTTTTTTTCAAGAATAACAATTCCTGGAATTTGAAATTAAAGTTTTTAATTTGATGGGTTTATACAATCTTTTTTTATTTGGTACGAGAATAAATTCATAGATTTAATGGGTATTTTTAAAATTAAAAAAAATACCAAAATCTCAATTTTAATTGGAAGAATTTGATGGGATTGATATAAATGATTTCTCAAAATTTTTATTAGTTTATTACTGTGGCCTATAGGTAGCTATATTTTTGTTGACATATGTATATAATTTAATATTTCTATTTTATTTAAAAAATTTTATTTACGTAATTACAAAGTGTTATTTATTTATATCTATATATCATACTTGTATAAAATGTAATCTTTTAGGTATAGAATATTTTTTTTTTTTTTTTTGAATTACGTGTAATTAAACAAAGTGTTAATTTATTTATATCTATATATCATACTTGTATAAAATGTAATCTTTTTAGGTATAGATTTTTTTTTTTTTTTTTTGAAAACTTTTAGGTATAGAATAATATATGAATGATATATAGTTATTTTAATAAAATTGATTTTTAAAAAAGAAAATGAAAATGTGATTCTTTCATGAATAATTGTTTATTCTGTCATTCATAAAAGATTGTATCAATATTGGAAGTGCTCATATTTCAAATCATTCATCTCTTGAAAAAAATCACATCAATCTGCTCAAGAATATTTGATCAATATATTTATTCGATTTATCTTTATCTGATATTAAAGAGTCGGATCTTGTCCCTCCGGATATTATTTCATATATTGTAATAAAAAAAAAAGAAAAAAAAAAGAAATATGGGAAAATTCCAATTTGAAAGAAGCTGCTTTTCTGTCTGTAAATACTAAATAATATTCAAGCATTTTACAAGTAATCTCCAAAGTAAACTGAAATGCTTAGTGGTCCAAAAGCCAATTTAAGTGGCAAAGCAAAGTATAGAAACCTATATAAAGATACAGAGACATAAAACAGAAAAGGAAAGAATCAAGTTGTTTTATAAATTAGCACATGCTTGTTTAACCATGTTGTCCTTGCTGAACCAAAATTTTTACGGCGTTAGCATTAACCATCGCCTCTGTAGCTTAATTGCAGAATTCTAATATTGTACTATAAACCAAACAACAAAGAGCACTTCATTCACGTTAATTCCCAGTATGCGCAAACCAATGAAAGATCCTTCTGACCTGATTTTGATGAGATTGTGAATGAGGCACTCACTTGGATGACTTTTTCTTTTTCCGTGATTTCGGCTTTTTCTTTTCCATAGATTTCTCTTTTCCGGGATTCTCTTCATTTAACAAATGCTCATAGTCTTCAAGATTTGCAAATGGTGATGCACCAACCTTCAAACTAGACTTCCGTTTTCTTCTCTTGTCGTCAAATCCATCCTCTTCGTCACTACCATCATCTACATCCCCAACATCTACATCTTGAACATCATCATCGCTATCACCATTAGCAATGCCATCAAAATCTTCTCCCGTTGCAATATCTGACAGATCATCCATTTCAACATCACTGGCATTTCCAATCAAGTCATCATCATCTTCATTGGCAACTTGGTCCAAATCATCGTAGTCATAATCACCATCGGCATCAAAAGCAAGATCGGCAGAATCCAACATATTCTCAATCTCTTCATTATCACTCTCATCACCGCCACCTACTTCATCACCACCCCTAACTTCAAAAAGCTCTTCAGCAGCCTCTTCATCTGCTGCTGCCTTCTTTTTCTTCTTCTTTGGCTTCGAGCTATTCATTTTATTCATGTAAAACTTGTGAAAAACTAAATCTTCAGGAGGCACGTCCACTTCAGCCAATGACAGAATTTCTGATCCAATTAAATGATTGTTCATGTCAAGCTGAGGAAACATGAAATGAGTCAGCAATAGTGACATGGTTCGACATTGCGTGTTTGTTATTAGAGAAATCCTCAAACACTAAAGAAAGCAGAAGAAATCTGTAAATTCCACATTTAAAAAAAAAATGGTAAACAAAATGAAAGCAACCAAAGCAACTGCCAGAAAGGTTTATCCCGACCTTTTTTGCTGGTTCTATTTGGGAGCCACCATGCCATGTTGTCTGCTTTGGTTTCTTCTCCATGAACTTGTCTAGAAAAGCAGTAAGCGAGAGATCATTTAATGGATTACCATTGTAAACAATATTGGCCCCAGATATAAGTGTCCTAGCCATGGTAGCAACAGATGGATGAACATGAGAAGCAAGCACCATCAACTCCCACCAGCTTGCACGATCTGCATTGCTGTTGATTCAACATTTTATCAAGTGAGAATCCTGGGAAACAAACTGGCGTTCTTACATTACCAAAGTATCAGGTAACTTCCAACGGTTCTAAAGAAAGATATGACAACATTTTACGTTTTCATTTTTTGCTACCATTCAAATCAATTATTAGCATCTTTCACCAGAAAGAATGCAACCATTTAAGCAAGCAAAATAAATTGTTGAAACAGCCAACATACCAGTAAGAAGGCTCTCTGTGCCGTGGATTGTACCCTCCAGGCAGGGAAGAATCAGTAGAGGATATTTGAGGCTGGTTATCATTATAATCAGATGCTGATTTGGATTCCTGAAATTCTTTTGAACCATTTTGTGAAAACAACACTTCTGCTTCATCTGAATCATCGTCCTCATCATCATCTGAGCTAGGAGCAGGGGAATCATCTTCACCTTCTGAAGAATCATTTTCGGGACTGGCCTTATCTGCATTTTGAACAGATACAAGATTATTTTCAACTTTCACCTCCGTGTGAGGTTCATCATCAGTTTCCTCCACTACATCTTTAAAATGTTCAAGATCTTCATCAACTGACTCATTCTGGATAACCATGTTCCTGCATGATAAGGGAGTTTCTGATTCAATTGTAATGAAATCATAATACACTCAAAGCATAGAGACCAAGCATGCTGCATTTCTCAAAAATAACCAGTATTACCATAAAGGAGGCCTTGCTTTGAGAACTTCAGAAAGGAGAAACAAACATCCACAGGCATATTGAGGCGGCTGCTGAAGTGAAACCTGTACAAGCATATAAATAGTCAATCTTTGTTTTGAGTATAGACCATTGAAAATTGGAATCACTATATTTAAAGAAATAATATGCCTGTGGAATTTAGCAGTTTAGAAGAAGGGGTAATTACTATGTAGTCCCTAGGTTTTGCTCAAATATACTAGTAAGGATCTTAATTTTCAAAATTAAATTATTTAATCCCTATTTACAATTCTGCTACACTATAAGGTCCAAACGTTAGTTTTTCCATTAAGTGACTGAAATGTCAAAAGTAACCCTAATGAAAATCAATGCGTAGTTCCTACGATTTAGTGAGATACACTAGTAAGGACCTTAATTTTCATAATTTTACACTATCTAATTCCTATATAGAAATTATCTTTAATGGTCTTTTTTTGATATTTTACAACCACTTAATAGAAAAACTAACCTTTGGACCTTATAGAAAAATAGAATTATAATGCAGGGATTAAATAATGTAATTTTGAAAACCGAAGTCCTTACTAGTGTATTTGACAAAAATCTAAGACTATATAGTAACTACCGCTAAAAAAATTCTTAATGAAGTCCATAAACAAATAATAAAGTCTCAGTTTATCATTTAGATTATATTTTACAACATATTAAATAAGTTAAAACATGAAATGTGAACAATTATATATTCATCCATTGCGGTGAAGAGGTAATTGGAGGAAGAAATAGTAGACATTTCAGGCATATGGACCAAACATAGTCATGCATCATTACCACTGATTTTCAAAAGAAATATTTACTCAGCTGCCCAAAAAAGAACAGGCTTCCATTTCATATTATTTGCTAAAGAAATGTCCTAGTAGAACAAATGCCTGAATAACTAACCTGCAACAGACGCTTTGCAAAGGCAGAAACTCGCTTCAAATTTATGTCACTTTTCATTGCTCTCAGAAGAAGTGCAATAAACATTTCCACCTGAAACGTAACCATATATGAGGGAAAAGTAATCAAATGACAGATTTTGTTCAGATGAATACAAACTACAAATGACTCTTGTTGTCATAATAGCAGATTGTTGAAGATTCTAAGGAACTGCACATATTATCAAAATTCAATGCATATAAAGGAAGTTGGAGCAAAGGTAACCATCCAGCACAATGCCTGTTGCTCCCCAAGGCACCTTATATCTTTAAAGGGTTCCAGATAACAGAGTATGGTGCAAAATACGTTGGAAAATGAAAATATCCTAGATACCAAATTTTTTGAGACCAAGAGAATCCATATCAAACTCTTCAAGACCCAAAGCATTCACATCTACTAAATAGATGAGCTAATCTTAGAAGAAAAGAAGCCAAAAGAGGACCAAGTTATCAAAACTATCCCAGATTTGTCAAAAACAATGCAGACTATTATTTAAAAGCATCTTTGAACTGTCTTTTTGTCATGAAATAAGCTGCATCATGATATTCAGGGATACAGAGATCTGGAATAATCCACTTTCTAAAACAGAGAAATCAAACTGCCTGCTAGAAAAAAAAGCAGCAGCAGCAAACTCAGTGTTAAAGATTGGCAAAAACATATTGTCTCCAAGCAGAAATTACACTTGCCTTGGAAGAATTCATGGCAGCTGGAAGTAGAAGCTTTGAGTACAAAGCACGGTAAAAGCGGTCACTGACAATCTGATTCCTTGAAGAGATTTTGTCAAGAAGCATCAATGCCTGAACTCCTACATTAAAATTCTTTGAGTGCACCTACACAGTTAAATGTAAATATCAATATCAAACCAACCAAAACAATCGTGATGCCACCATAACCACCACCACTAAAAACTTATTTTTAAAAAATAACAAATAGCAGGATCTTACCAGTCGGAAGAGCATTGGCGTTTGGATCTCAATAATGTCATCAGCCTCAGAGCTTGAAACATAAGGAAATGCTCTATTAATTCCCTGAAATGACCAACAAAAGTAAACAGGATTTGTGAAGCAGGGATTTAAAAGTACACAACAAGCTAAAGATGGTACGGAAGTCGGTAATAGGCATTTCATTTAAAAAGAGAAATGTTTGTACTGACTGTTAACAGAGCTGATAGAAGCCGTGAATCCAATTCAACATGAGGTTCTAATGAATCTTTCACGTTATGCTTCCTGGAAGGATCATGGATATCTATATCCTCTGCTTTCCTACTTTTATCCATCTTTTGACGGCCATCAACCTCAGATATCAAGACCTACAATAGTCATTTCTGTGAATACCTTCTCTTCAATAACATCAACTTGGAAGCATGATGCTAAGATTTTAGCATGTAATCATGTTATTTATTTAATGGTAAATAGTATATTCAAATTAATAAAAACGATTTCAGCAGATTCAGAGATAGAACTTGCATCCATAGAGAAGACATCAAATCGAGCATAACATATGCAAGAAGGTCTTGGTACCTTGAATAATGCAAAATATACATCTATCAATCGTTTTGCCACCTTTGGTCCATCTCCTTTATGAGACAGACGAATTTGGCTCAGAAAGTTAACCTGCATGTGTAGAAGGGAAACTGAATAAGAGCCACAGATTAAACTCGATGCATAGTGGTTTGAGTTCAGCCTGCATACAATCCAATTTATGCAACGCACAAAAATCAGTTCTGAAAAGAGAATAGCTGCAGAACTTGCTTGTACAATTTCAAATATTTATTACATAATTATATTACATGAAGGCTTCCTCTTTTACCCCTAAAGTGAAAAAAGGTGCAAAAATTTAAGGTAATACCACAGGAAAACAGCTTCATCAAAAGTAAACCAACGGCTCACTGAACATATAGCTCATGCTCCTTTCTACTTCCCTCGTTCATCTAAGGAAGAATAATCTAATGAATCTCATCAAGAGGATGATCAGCACTAAATAACTTAACTCCTTAAATGTGTTACATCATCAATGAACTAGTAAGGCATCAACACAATGCCGTTACACTAGCAAATATGCTAAAATAATGACGCAAAAGTAACAATATAACAATGCCAAGATATAAAACAAAAAATTAAGATCAATGAAAGTAACTATAATACACGTGTAGCAATTAGAAAGCATGATCAAGACATACAGCATGGTACTTTGCTCTTAGTCCCAAATGAGGTCGAAAGAGAAAAGAGTCCACTTCATCAATCACCACAACCTGTAAAATAATATGGCTAAGGTAGTCAATTTAATAAAAACTTGAGTGAAAAATAAATCATAGAATTGTAAGTGGCTAGATTAGAAATTATACCTTCATATTTGGGTGGTCAGACAATAGGTTAGACAAGTGAAAGTCAGCATTTGAGGCACCCCTATTTTGAGGATCACCTAGCTGCAAGTAATCAAAATATAAGAAAAACCTTCCTATTACCATCAAGATCAGTAACTCCAAATAAATTGCTTCAAGGAAAATCCAAAGCCAATACTTTCAAAAGTTAAAAGCCAGCAGCAACTTACTTTGTTAACAAGGCCAGAGAGCAACCTACGCTCCTGCTCTGATTTATTATTCAACAGAGCGTACATAATCTGAAATTGCAGTGACCAATAAGTTTGTTTCAATAAAACCTTATAATACTGACTAAAACCATAGGGCATCGTTTGGTTATAAGGGATCAAAGAATTGGAATGGGAATAAACTCCTATTCCTAATAATTTGGGTTTTTGATAGACAAAAGCAATAAGTGATTGGGAAAAAGTATTGAGTATAATTAATGGCCTTTCATTACTATTATGCTGGAATAAAATCATGAGAAAGAAAAAAATGAAAAAGAAATGCTCGAGAATTAAGAAAGGGTCTTTTTAATGCCAAATAGAAAAGGCGGAGAAAAACTCTCATCTGATATTTGATTCCAAGTAACCAAACATGACCTAGATGTAACAACAACAACAACAACAACAATAATAATAGTAAGTTAATAACAACAACAATAAAAATAATAATACAAATAAGCCAATATTTAGTGGGAAAGCACAATACATTCACAAAATGAGCACAGCAATGATAAGGGTTCTATGTCTACGATGGATCTGTGCAGGGTCATACAAGGCATGACTAGATTCATAAGTTTGAAGTGAGACCACCAACAATAACTCGAGGGAACAGTGATTGAGATGGTTTGGCCATGTTTCTCCAAGTTAACAAGAGTACTTGGATGAAGGGCCGCAATTGAAGTCCATAGAAACCATTTTGTCTCTTGACACATAAACTAGTGATTGTGACTTCTATATAAGCACAGACTACATTGAAGAAGAAAGGGAAATGCCAACCTTAAGCGCTCTGTCTTTTAGAATGGGTAGTGCATCTCTTGATGCTTCCTCTAGTGCAAAAACAAACCGTTCATACCTAAAATTAGTAATGTATGTTTATATAAGAACAAAGTAATGATTCAAAAATAGTAAAAAAAAATGTCAAGTATAAATTGATATGTGGAATAACATAAGAAGCATGCAAAAAACCTATCCAATGAACCAACAACTGCATAAATCACTTTCAAACCTCATCATTTCATAATTTGAGGTAAAAACCCTATGCTTACCACATTTATATCCCCAGGATAAAGATAATGCTAATGCTGAAACTCAGACACTAGTGAATAAGTACAGGTATTACTTGTTTTGATAGAAAAGGTTAAAAATATGGCAAGATACAAAAGGGCTTCCGGAAATTAGAATACTTTTATTTTCCAAATTTTACACATAATTAAGCACTTTGAAACAAAGGTGGATTGATAACACCATTTGACGCTTATTAGCTTTAAGTTATTTGATAAAGCTTATCTACATGTCACTTAAAAGCAAGGTTGTCAATTTCATTTTGGTTGATGTACCGGAGTATCTCAAGGCAAGCGCACATGGATTTGTTCATGCATAACAAGTTCTCAATATAATACAATAAAGCTAAAATAATATAACATAACTTCACAAAGACAAATTCCAAATCTTAAAACTTTGAAAAATTAAGAACAAGGGAAGAAATTTGTTGATTAGTTGTTCTCAAATTTGATTAAAAGAAAATGAAAGAATTTGTTGTTACTCGCGAGATAGGAGAATTAGACACTTCAGTTTTGAGTCTATATTATCTTTTCAGTTTTGCAAGGATAAGGTTGGGCTTTATTATTTTTCCTCTTTTACAAAATCGCATTTTTACTTTTTGTTGTTTTACTATCTCCGCGGAATGGTATCTCAACTAAAATGGGCGTTTTGGCCCTATCTTGACTGGAACAGACAAAAAAATGTCAAGATTTTGTCCAAGAAGAAATTGATGTCCTTTCATTTCATTTTTTAGCTGAAATTAGATTTTTCCAGCCATTTTGGCAGAAACAGAACGGAATTGACAACTTGGTTTAAAGGTCGCAATTAAGATAAAATTCACTTTAAATAGTAAGTTCAAAATTTTAACTAAAAATTTGCACCGAATACAACAACTTAATAAGCTTCTAAATAATTTTATATTTTTACAACTTCCTCACTTAAATTATTCAACAGTTAAAAGTCAGGTCTGAAATTTTCAGCACTTAATTTTCAGTTTTACCAAACACCACCTAAGTCTTTTCTTATTCAATCTAATAGCAATAGATTTTGTTTACTCTAATATAGCGCCCCACAGTTTGACCCTAGGATAGCATGTAGTGCAATGGGTGTCCACAACACTCATAATGCAATGAGTAATCTGTTTAGCTGTAATATCAGTGTATATCCAATGCATGGAAGTGATAACATCAATCATGAAACCACATGTCCATGTAGCATAAAAAACAATGGTGTTTACTTTGAAGTGCATTAGAGTACAGCAATCAATTAGAAAGAGTACATATCCAAAAAAATTCTTTTACAAAATAGGCACGTTTCTATCCGAGCTTGTGCAACGGTTTATAAGTGTTAGATGCGACTTTAATGCTATGTTTTGGAAGAGGGAGGAAGTAAAATAAGTGAGGAAGTAAAATTAGAGTGTAAATGGCACTATTCATTTTCCTCCCAAAATGGAGAGAAAAATGAGGCTAAAGTGAGTGTATAGTAAATTTATCTTACACCCTCCTTCATATTTTCACTCAAACCAAACAAAGTATTTTGATAATCCCAAGAAATTTTCACCCCTTATTTTACATCCACCCATATTTTACACCCATCCAAACAAAGCATAAAATTTTAGTTGATACAAGGCAGGTGCAAAGATATACACTCATGGATGCATAGATATTATGCACTTTGTTCTAAAAGTAAAAGAGTATACATACTTTATTAAATTGCCAAGTAATGCAAACTAGCTGCCAAGTTTAGGCCATGAACAGATAAAGTGTAAAAGCCATTAACGATTAATTAATGGAAGAAACAAAGTGGCCTACCTCTGCTTCAAGCAATCCTCCCAATACCAAAAAAGTAGAAGAGAATAGCCATCTTTTGTCTCAGGAAGACTATTAACTGGCCGCTGCAAAAGGGTCTTCAGCTTGCGATCAGGCAGCAAACTGGTTATAGAGTACACACAAAGCAAATTAGTACACTACTGAAGCACACCTGTAAAGATAAAGTAAATTAACTAACAACCAGGCAACCACTAAATCAATATTATGATTCAATATGCAACAGTGAAGCCAAAAAACCAACAAAGAAGAACATCTCTCTTATTATAGTTTGCAGCTAAGTCAGAAAATGAATCAGGATACCAGACTAGAAAGCAAATACTCCTCATACTCAAAGAGCAACCACAAGGTCATGAGTGAAATACAAACAATGCAAACAATAGAAAGTGCTAAAAGTATCAAACATAATTAACAGTGGGTACTAATAGGCAAGGACCACTAACCAAACTCACACTAATATTCACGAGGCTGCTATGTAATAATAACCAGTTAAGATAAAACATACAGCAGATAGAATCAAAGAAATATATGGAAAGCACATTCTAATAAATTAAAACCTTGAAGTAAAAAGTTCTTCTAGCACATCAAATCCTCTGAGAGCATGGCGTTTCCCCACTTTAGATGTTACCATTCCTGCAATAAATATTCATTTCAATCAAGAAATAGATAAAACTATAACATATGTATCTCACAGCAAAAAATGAAGAAATATTTAGAAATTCTGCGCGAAATCCGTAATTCAACAGAATCCTTAATTTGTCACTTAAATTGCCAAGACTCATCAATGAAAACATTCAAGCATAAAACAATTGTCAATATTTGATCCTTAAATCCATAAACTATGTCTTCTACTCAACTATAGTGTATAAAACAATCTAATCAAACAATTTCAAACTAAGATGCACCAAAACCATTAAACTCATTACCTAAAAGTGCATCAAGTGACCTCAAATTGGCAATGGGATTATCCACAACAACCAAAGAAAAGGCATGCACTTTATCAACGGCAGTACCAGACCTCTGACTAAGTGCGGCCATCTTAATTTCCCCACTCTTCCCTCTGCTTTGCTCATAATCTTGTGTATACTGCCACATCAACCTTTCCCCTAACTCTTTCTTTTTTTCCACCAAAACTTTCCATGCCTCCACACCCATTTTCAACTCCAACTTGCTTTTCCCTTCACCCAAAACTTCCTTCTCCAACTCCATAGCATCCTCATACCACACACCCAATGCACCAGCCTTCACTAAAGGTAGCTTTGGAAGGTTCTTGAATTTCTCAAATGCTCTATTACTTCTCTTGTTATTATCATCAAGTGATAAAACCGGAGGTTTTGGTTCTGGTTTTTGGTAAACATTCGATTTTTTCTCAACCTTGTCTTTGTTTTTGAAATTTGTGGCCTTCTTTGAGCTGTTATCGAATTGGTTATTACTATCTTGAGTGTTTTTATCTGACTGAGAGTTTGGTTTTGTGGGTTTTGATTTCTTTAGAGGACCTGATTTTCGAAAATCAGCATCGTTGAAACCAGAGGAAGGGAGAGAAGCAGAAGAAGAGAGACCAAGAGAAGAAGCGAAAGAGGCCACCTCTGTTTTCAAGAGCTCCATGTCTTTGGTGTTGTCATTTGAGGGCTTTGATTTCACCATCGTTGATACTGCATATGAGTAGAGAGGAAGAGAATAACTATATTAAGCTTTTGTCATTTGGGATTTTGTAGGGTTTTAGCTTTTGGGTTCAAGAAAAACGTAGCCTCAATTCGGAAGCAACGACGTGTCATTGTAGCAAATAAGATGTGCCGTTTGTATTGAACCACTGTCGTTTTCTTATCTGCAACTAGGGGCAGAAGAAGAATTTTATATCATTTTTCAATTCGAAAAAAGTACTTCAAAAAAAGTACATAATTTTAGTGTATTTCAGGTTTCTTTTTTTTTTTCTCAAGCTCCAATTCAAATTTGTGTAATATATTTTTTCCAATTACCTTTTTTCAATCTTTCAAATAAGTAATAGCAGGGTAATAACCTTATTATTTAATGCTAATTCTTCGAATTTGTAAATTTAAATAGAGATTAGCATTTTGTGTTCTTGGTCTTTTTTTTGTTATATAAATAATTGCAATTGTTCGTCAGAAGCACATGTCTTACTAAATTTTGTTGAGTATTGAGAGAGAGATTTAATCATTATCAAGTTCGGTTCAAGGCGTAATCACAGTTAAAACTCTTCACCCCTCCTTACAAATATGTTTCATGAAGATTAAATCCGATAGCTCTTCTTATATATCCAGTCTGTGTTGCCAATTGAGCCACATCTTGTAAGTAAAAATAAAATATTTTAATATCAAACAAACAACATCTACAATTTGTTAATGTAAACACTAATTTTATATAAAACTACTGTACCAATCATTAAATTTTAAAATGAAGCAAATTAAATGTATAACAATAGCTATTACTTATTTTCAATATAATTTTTATCTTTTTCTTGAAATGGAACAGTGAATAAGGTAAAAATGAAAAATAACTAAAATATTTAAAGTACAGTGAAAAACTGAAAACTAACTATCAAACTTCCAACAAATCACTTTACATAATTTAAGGCTTGTATATTTTTTTTATCTTATTTCACGTTTATTTATCTTTTTAGTTATTTTTAAAAAATTATATTAGCAAACTGTTATTTGATTAATAATTAATAAACTTTAAAAATATCAGTGAATCAAATTCAATGAATTCATACGTCAATTCCTTCGAAAGTTCTATTACACTCTTAATTAGTTGTATTATTTATGAATTACTTTTTGGAAGTGGCCCATGTTAGACTATGATATATGAATTATTTTATTTGAATTATTAAATTTTTATTCCTTTATTGAAAAGTTTTAATTATTGTACTTTTTCTTTAAAAAAATCCTATTATCAAATTTGACTCGTTGGTTGTCTTTCTGTGACTTAAAAAGAAAAAAAGAGGCTACTTGAACTTTTAAGTACTCAAAGGAACTTTTGTACAGTAATTTTTAAATTCCAATGGCATCCTCCTTTTAGCAAAAATATATAAAGAATATTTTATTTTGTAATAATAAAAAAAAGATCTTTAAAGATAATGGTTGACATCTTTTTTTCTTTTTCAAATTCAGTCATGAGATTTGATTTAATTATAAATTCATCATTCATGTTTTTTTTTAAGAAAAAAATATAAATTGTTCCCTTACTTATAATCAAATTAACAAAAAAAGATCTTTATTTTGAAAAACTAAATATAAAATCCCTAAATTATAATTTTATTAACACTTTAATCATTCTATACTAAAATATACTGTTTAGACTGTCGTATGATCAATCGAAAAAAAATAAAATTTATTTTGTGCAAAAATAAAATTCAAGGTGGAAAATATAAATTGATATTTAAACTATAGTTAAATTAATATATTAGAGATCTTATAAGTTAGAGATATTTTAGTTTATATATTTTCAAGATGGTTGATGTATATTATTTAAAGTAGTTAGAATAATGGATGATAAGACCACATGTCACTTTTTTTTTTTTTTTTTTTTTTTTATAAGACCACATGTCACTTTTTTTTTTTTTTTTTTTTTTAGGGAGATGACATGCTTTTTTTTTTTTTTTTTTTTTTTAGGGAGATGACATGCTATAATGCTATATTTTAGCAATGTTGTAATTTTAGTAGGCTTTCAACTTAAATTCATCAACCAATACACTCTAAGACCCATCAAGAGTAAAAGATAAGAAATAATTATTAGATGGGGGATAGAATTTTGAATTAGGGTGTAAATAATTTCAAACTACTTTTCAGTTATTTGAGTTCGACTCAAAAATAGTTATAGAAAGTTCGATGAGTCGAGTTCAAATCGATTCATTTCTAACTATAAATAAATTTGTAGTCCCACTGACCTAAAATATAAGTTTTTTTTATAATTATTTTGTCTCATAATACAAATTATTTTAAGTATTTTAAGGAGTAATAAATAATATTTTTTTTATATTATCTTCTTTACTTTAGATATAATAATTATCTTCACAGGTTACTATTGGTGTTGAGATAAAGAATAATTTGGTAAAATTACTTTAATTTTTTATAATTTAAGAGAATTAATTATCTTTTTAATTTTTTTGCAAAAACCTTAAACTATTTATATTTCAGACCATATGAAGTAGTTATGAAAAGAGTACAATAGAAATAAATTATTCATATAGTTGACACAAAATAATTTGAGATATACTTATTTACTATTCACTTGGTACTGAAAAGAAAACACACTTTCTTTTTTCACATAAATTAAAAAATAAAAATTAGTATGGTTAGTAGATAATTTTTACCATAATTTTCTTATTGTACCCATTTATATAACACGTGACTAATTATTATTTTAAAATAATAAAAATTATATTGATAATATAAAATTGAAAATATAAGTTCCAATTAATAAGAGTGACTAATATTGATATTTTTTAAAATTCAATAGAAAAAATTAATAAAAAATAAAATTACTTATGAAAGGACATGTGAATTCAAAGTAAGACTAATTTTGAAAAAATTAATGAATTAATGAAAATTATTAAAATAAGATCAAATTTAATAAATAATTTAATAAATAATTTAAAAATTAACTATAATATAAAAACAAAATAAATGGACTAAATTTTGAGATTTAATAATCTTTTTTGGAAGGAGGGAGAATGTAGTTACTTCGCATCCAACCTTATTATTTGACACGTTTCAAGCTCTGATTGTTTAGACATTTTTACACACATGTTTGGCAAATAAATCCTCCTGAATCCTTCCAATGGTACAGAAACACCAAAATATACAAGAGACAATTCAGCCGCGTCGCAACTCCCTGCAAAAGTAAACATTTAGCTGCACTTATCACCTAGAAAATGAAGAACCTACTGAAGGACTTTGAGGTGGAAAACAAAAATCCGTCGGAAGAAGCGTTGCGGAGATGGAGAAAGGCAGTGGGGGCCATCGTCAAAAATCCTCGCCGCAGGTTTCGTATGGTCGCTGATCTCGCCAAACGATCTGAGGCTGAGAAGAAAAAAAGAAGCATCCAGGTTTTTTTTTTTTTCTCTTTTTCGTATTTTTCTATAATTTTCTTTTTCGACTTATTTTTTTTTTTTTCTAATAACGCAACGAATTTTACTTTCATTTTGGTTTTTCTTTGCTCCGGAAACAAACAATATCGGAAAAAAAAGAGAGTCCTGGTCGTATGGCATTATAGTTAGCTTAACATCATGCGCACGTTAGCACATATTTTTTGTTTTGTGTCTCCTGTACGGTACTGTACGCCGTCGTCTCCACCGGGTTAACAGCTTTTTTCTTTGATTCCGGTCTTGTCACGTCAAATACGTGATTGGTTACGTCATAATTTTTACACTTACGTTAATGCAATTCAATATTAATAATAATTATTAAAAAATAAATATTTAATTACGTTACATATCTTTGATTATATTTACATAAGCCGATAATCGTATTTCATGGCACTCGTAAACACTAACATTCGTAAGCACAAATATAATATTAATTTATAAATCTATTGGTTCTTAATCCATATATTATACATGATATTATTTATGGACCGACTCATAATGGTATCTCAAATCGTTATTTCCTCTGTGGGCATAGGTTCATGTTTTTCTTTTTTTTTTTTTTTTTTTTTTTTTTTTTTTTCTTTTTTTTTTTTTTTTTTTTTTTTTTTTTTTTTTTTTTTTTTTTTTTTTTTTTTTTTTGGCTGTAGATAAATTAAAGGGAGGATAATCGCCCACCACTACATCATAACTTTTGACTTTTAGCGCCAAATAATGGCAAGCTAGGAAGTTTCCACGAAATTTCCTATTGTCTGTGTACAAGGGGAATAAATTGGAAACTGTTGTGGTGTTTTGCTGAACATAGAACAGTAATGAATGAATTACTTGGGCATTGGGTTTTTGACATAAATGGAATCATTTTCTATTCTTATTCTTATTCTTATATATCACCCCGCTTCTTATTTCTTTATTTGCCCATCTTTTGCATTTGTGTGCATCGCATCTGCTGTGTTAGTGTCTTTTATTGAAATATTCAACAAGACTATTATATGTATTTGGAGACGCGTTGTGCTACGTGGAATTGCATTTGAATTTTCTATTCTTAGTATATGATTGGAATTTGGAAATAAATGTTATTTTTTGTTAAATTACCAAATTAGCACTGGAGAAGAGATTTAAATAATTAATGTCTGAATCATACTTGCCCTTGTTTCTAGGTTAACTTTCCGTTAGTATTTTTTTTTTTTTGTTCGGTTACTTGTTTTATGTTAGTTATACATTGTAGTTTGTAGTTTTAGAGTAATAAAGACCATGATATTAATTTACTGAATAAAAGGATACTGAAAATGATTGTTGGGGAGAAGAGAGATTTAAAGAGTGGAAGGCAATGTGGCAACGTTGCAATGAGAAATTGTTGATTAATTTATGTGACACATGACAAAAGTGTGGTTAGACAGTTTAAGTTATGGTATGGCTATCACATGCCACCCTCATGTGGAGTTTAAAGTTCATTTAATGAACAAAAGATATTTAAATCCGCTTAAAGTTGAAAATCAGGATCAGCTATAGTCATTCTTTATCAACTTCATTTTAATAGCGACACATAACCTATTGGGATGCACTCAAAACCAACTTACTGGAAAATTAAGATAATTTCCTTTTAATATGGTGTCAAGAATTGATGGAATAATTAGTGATTTTTGAGTCATTTGATTGGCTTGCATCAAAATATGATGCAATTGGGCTATGGTGACACTCATGAATTCTAGTATGATTCTCTTTTCTTATTTGGCTATGGTGACACTCATGAATTTTGTGGGTGATCTATTAGATATTTTAAGTTGCTAAATTTGTAAACAATTAAAGCTTTTTAGATCAGTCATCAATTTGCATTAGGATGTGCTTATGAACGTGTGAAGCAAACTATACATTGCCTACGCGGCATTTGTTGGGCGTTCCTTCTCTTTCAAGTAGTCTGTTTTTATTTATTTATTTATTTGAATTTGTAACCAAGAACAATCGAGGAACTAACCTGAGATAAAGACTCCATGGAAAGGACGAATAAAAGACTAAAGCAAACTCGTTAAGTGATCAATATTAAATTCTAGTATGATTTGTTTTATAATTTCCATTTATTAACTCAGCTTTAGCCATTTTGTTTGTCCATTAACAATAAATTTCATTAAATCATGACCTTTCCGGTTGATGAAGGGGCTAATTTTTGAGATTCAAATTGATATTTTTTTTATATAATTTGTTACTTGTTATATATTGAGTTTTAGAGTTTTATTCTTATTAGTAATTCTCTATTTTTTTTTTCCTTTTTCGTTACTGAATCTAGGAGAGTATTTGTAACTACTATCACTTTGATTTTAGTCAAATTTATATCTTTCTTCCAATAAACAACTAGCCTCTTAATGCTTAAATATTTTTTATTTTTTTGATATTTTTTCTTTTATATTCTAAATTTACTTGACTTCAAAAAAAGAACTAGTTAGAGAGAGAAAACACTGAAAAAGAAAAAGTACTATATTGATATAGTTAAGAGGGCGGGCCTGATGATGATTATTATTGGTTTTTATCTTTTTTTTTTTTTTTTTTTTAGAGATATTTTGGGGTAACTACTTAATCGGGACTTTGGAATTATTACGGTCACAGATTTATAATAATCTTTCTTGCCAAGTAAACAAGCTAAGCCTACTGTTGAATTGCTTAAAAATATTATTTTTATTTTGTTTTGAATAATTGTTGATTCTCTTATTAGTATGTACTAGAATTTACTTGAACACTTCAAAAAAAAGGAAACTAGTTTGAGAGGAGAGAAAACTTACGTGAAATGAGAAGAAAAAGTACTCATCAGTTGAGGTTATAGTTTAAGAAAGCGGGGGGGGTGTATGATTATTTTGGTTTTTAAACCTTTTTTTATTTTTTTTTTTCACTATTAAGCAGATGGGTTATTAGATAGTATGATTAAAATTGATGAGAAATTTGCTTGACAATATTGGATGAATATAGTTAGGTGAGCACAATAGGGTCACCCTCATCGTTGAGGTGAGCGAGGGGAGCGACTTAAATGGAGCTAATTGGAAGGTGGAAGTTATGGCCTTTGGGAAAGAGAAATGCACCGTGGCATGTAGCATCATATATTCTATTTTTATTAAACAGAGGGAAGGACAAAATAAGATTAAAATGTGTTAAAAAAAAAAATCCCTTAGTTCAGACGGTTCTGTGATTTAATACTTTATGATAAACGTTTAATGATCTTAGTGCTGATAATTTGCATAATTGGGGCTTTTTGGGTTATATGATGATTTTAGAAAATGAATGAACTATTAGAATGGTTTGAGATTGATATCCTTGAAAATCAAATTAGTGAAAAGTAATGGCATTTTTATGCTGGCGCGGGAAGCCGTTAGCAAGTGATTCGAAGAGAGGAGTGTGTGTGTGAGTATCGGTAGGATAATTTTTATATTTCTGGTTGGATTCTGCATATAATCAAGCATTCATAGTTTTTTGTGAAAAAAGGGGACAAATTATCGATACTGCTATTTTACCACAAATAAGTTATCTACATTTGGGCCATTATTTCTCGTCCCTTAGAAAGCCCAATTTAATTTATTCTAGATTTTATAATGAATTATTAAGCACATTTACTATGTTACCTTTATTCACAGAGAATTTTTTCTTAATTAGCAAGCAATACCATTCGTCATTTTACAAAAGCTGAAAAATGGGAAAAGAAAAAATTTATCATTGCTAAAGATCTACAAATGTGACACTTATTTGTGGATCATGGACTTTTTGCCGAATGTGCGACAGCATGTTACTGTTAATGTTAATTTCACTTATTCGGCCTATTTAAATTTTGAAGATTCAGCTTTCAGGTTGGGAAAATTTTCCTGAAAAAATTGGAACTGTTGGTTCCCATCTGAATTTTACTTTGAAAAATCCAAATGGGATCCTCCTGAATTGTGATCTTTGTGCGCAATTCATTCTGTACATCTTCAGTAGGTAATTGGTGGATTAGCATGATATTGAGCTTCACCTTTTGTTTTCAAGATATTACCAAAGAGAAAAAAGATGCATATTCAGAACAACTTGTATGGAGCATCAATCCATCAATCAGCATTCCTTGTGAGAATATATATAGGTAATACATATAATATATTTTTTTTTTTTTGGTGGGCGGGCCCTTGAATATCAATGGTGTTGCTGTTTTCTAGAATTAGCCCTAGTTTTTTCATGATACTATTGTGCAACTTAAAAAGGTAGCTAATCATGAGTTCAGGGATATGTCTTGTTTTGTGCATGTTACACTCGTGTTAGGCAGTAAGTAATTGTGTCAATGATAGGCTATAAGGACTCGTGTAGATTATCGGATATCATATGAGAAGCATTAGAAAGATCTGAGATGAACAATTGCAGTAGGGCTTGCTGCGTCGGTAGAAAGCAATATATCATTTTCTGTGTGGATAAAGTCGTTATGATGGTGCGAGGTTATACCAAGGCAAACCTTCGTACGCTATCATGTCAAAAACATTCTATTTCTGTTATGCACTAAACAATACTAATGGGGCGCGCGCTCGTGTGGAATTTGTAGTTAAATTTCAGTATGAATAGTTTGTGAGATGGCTATAATGAAGTTACTAGGTTATTACAAGAGACAGCCAAGTGAATTGTTATGATTAAATCTAATCCTCTTTCTTTTTGCCTTCCCTCCCTTTCCCCACTATACTCTTACCATCAAACTCAGGGAACAATATGATTGATGCTTTGCTGTACTGTATGATAGTCTAGATAGTATATCTGAGCATACGCGCTCATAGTGCTGTTGTAATAAGACGCGCCGACTCGTGAGCTGGATCGTGCTTACAGCTCGATACATGACAACAGCAGCTTGCTGTCAGTGCGTGCAGTAGTGTCATATGATGGTAATGATCCTTAACATTAGAGTTTTTTCCAACTAGAAATAGTGTCTTTAGTTGTTTGATGAAGTGATACGTCTTATGCTTTACTTTTGTCTTTGCTTTTGGTTTGTATATCTCAAATGCAGCTCGTCACGCGAGCTGTCAGTAGCGCCTTCATCGCCTCAGTCCAGCTGGTTTTCAGAGATGAGTTTGGCGAGCTACAAAGAGCCTTCAGATGAGGTTAGAAAAGCAAGTTTTTGTGGAATTGAACCAGAAATAATACTTGCGTCACATTGCCCCGTGAACCAATGTTTTAAAAGCCTTTGAAAAGCTATGGAGGAAGGTGGAGGGAATTGCATCTCGGAGAGTCGTACTGTCTGCACTGGAAGATGGCATCGATGGAAGCAGGTAGAATATAACCTAACCGCTAGCAAACAGATTTATGGGTGCAACGTTTTAAACCCGAGACGACGCTTGAAAACCTCCGGATAGGAAGTTTCTTGGATGTTTGTTTTGCGGAAGCCCTAACACGCCAACATGATTTAAACCAATCTAATATACCTTATGATTTTGTGCTGTTGGTTTTTCTATATGGTATTGAATTGCTACTAGAGGGAATGGGGCCAAGAAGGCATGGGTATGAATGGACCTTGGGAATCAAAACTCAAGTAATAATTAATTGCGGTAGTCACCTGTTACTCAGCTGGTTAGTGACGTATAGTCAGATTCACTCCTTTGCAGTTACAGTGAGACACTGGATAGGAAGAAGAAAAAGATTTCTATCAACAGGGTAATAAGGGAACCGGAAAGACAAAGGAAGTCTCGCAGCTGTATATGACTTTGGGTTATGATATGGAAGGAATTAGTTGTGATCCGAAGAGATTATCTCTGGAGATATAGGTTTCTCGAGGGGTCTCGATTGGGATTCTAAAACAGCTATATATCTGAATGAGAGAATAGGTTAGCTTAGTGATCTGGACGACTGAGCAGTACGTCAGAAGCGTTATAGATGACGAAGGCGGGCCCTTGAAGAGTGAACCTGGATGAAAGTATATATGATAGCACATAAACCTTTTTTCTTTCAAGCGAACCGAGTGCCAAGATAGGTCAGGAAAGATGCTAGTGAGACGGGGTTTGTATGAAGACTGACGATGGGGAAAGTTGATGGAAACCTCTGAATTGCGGTGGCGTGAAGATGAAATGAATATCCCATTACAGGGGTTGAAATGCGTTGAACGGCGTTGCTACAAAGTTAATTGGAAAGATTGGATTTTGCGGCTTTTTGCCATGTATGGCACTTTAGACATTTTTGGGCTGCTGACAGGAGCAAGGTTTTCTTGGTGGGATAAATTGCTTCAATTGGAGAGAATTCAGATACACAATTGGACCGATATCAAACAGATGCATTCTACAATTACTGAACTACTTTGGCTATTGACACAGTAACCATACATTGTTGTTGCTAGTTTCCCCGGAAGGATTAGCGGCAATGGCAGTGACTTTGAGTGCCTTGCTTTTGCGAATGAAAGAAACTAAATGCAGGACACAGGCACTGTAAAGGCCATCTATCTGCCCTTGTGAGACAGAGTTGGGTTTCTGTTTGGTCTGTATTAATGTAACGGATAAAACAGGGATCCACATGGTAAACCATCTAACCCAAATACGTAGTTGACGAAAACACGCTGGATGAGCTGTCGGAAAAGCTAAATGGAGTATTAACAACAGTAAACCATGAAGACATTTTGGGATTTGAGGACAGTATCTGAAGTGGTCTTGAGTTCCTTTGGAAGAGTTATCATATTTCAAAAATACGGTTTGTGAAATAAGCAAAGGATGAATGATGGAAAGAATAAAATTTTGGGGACACCAAAAACAGAAAAAGCACTGTAGAAAATTTTTTGGCTTGCCTGCTGGGTATGATTTGTGATAGCCACAACGCAAAGAGTTTTAAGGATACTCAGGTTGAGACCTTTCAGTTCAGTCAGAAAAAGAAAGATGTCTGGGTGCTTGGTTTGGCTCTTCCTGATGGGGGGTTGCGGGCTTCCTTGGCAAAGGTGCATCAGAAATAGTATTAAAAATGTGTGACAAGGTTGTTGATGGACAGTTGGAAAAATCAGTTCATATTATACTCCAGAGCAAGTGAGAAATATCTCAAATGTCATAAAGTGTAGTCTTTGCTGAGAGCCTAGAAGCTGCTGCGAAAACCCTCTGCTTGTAGCGTTTCAAAAAGATCTAGATGACAGTTCCCGCGAAAGCTAGCATCCACTTGACTGCTGCTATACACTGGTAGCCCATTGTTTGGAATAAGGATCCAGTGCGCCTGGTGTGCAAGGATCAGTTCGAACTTGTTTTTGAAGCTGGAGTCACTGTTCGAGATGGTGACTGGTGATAATATAAATATGCAAGCTAAAGCGCTATAGCCAAAGAATGTGGCATACTTACTGAAAGATGGCTTGGCCATAAGAAGCCACAAGGTTTCGGTAGCGAAAGACTTCTGAGGAGAATGAGGGACGCATCATGAAACCGAGATCCAGGTGTAGGATGAAGGCAAAGTGATTGCTGGAGAGGATCAATCCACCATCAATTATACAGTGATATATATGCCATAAAAATTTCTTTGTTCCTGACGTCTCAGGTGATGCTCGGTCTTCTTACCTTGGACAAATACACAGATGCCTTGGTAACTAATTTGAGGAATAATGTTTTGGAGAGATTTGGGGCAGTAACTGTGGATGGACGAATGTGAATTGCAACCAGCGCTGGCTGAGGCAGCTTAGTTGGACTTGCAATGGGCATCAGCAGGAAAAAGAGGTTTTGCATGCTCTGCTTAGCTACTACAATTCATACTGATGATCTAGATAATCGCTCAATGTGTGATTCTGTATGTTTTCCTACCTCCTACTTGTTGCCAAAAGTCATGGTTTTTTGGTGCTAATATTGACTTGTCAATATCCATCCCAACAAGAAAGCAACCATTATTTTTTAAAAAAAATATTACTTTTGTATTATTATTCTTCATCACGTTTGTTCTTTCAAACATATTGATATTTTTTGACATCCTTCCACCATGATATATAATTGCAATATTGTCCGTATATGTTCACTTTAAATAATAATTAATGTTTGCATCAAGATTTTGAGCCAAGAAAGAGAGTACGATAGGTCCTTGTCTCAATTAACTGTAGTATGAAGAACTGTTCTTTTATCCTTTAATTTGTATCACTTCTGTTCACTATCATTTTCTGCCTACATGTTAAAGTAAACCAAAAACACGAACAATTTTTCTGCTTGGCATGGTTTATATTTGAATGTGGAGGATCTGTAATCAGAAGACTTTTCGAACTCAATTGTTTTGTGCTCTAACTTCTGTTGGGGGAGATTGGCTATTTTTAATAATCATTCAACTTCTTGGAGCAAGTGATATTAATTCTTTTCAATTACAAATAAATAGACGTTATCTCTCAAAAGTTTGGTTTTTTTAGGAATATTATGTGTTTCCCACCATTTTTATAGCTTTATTTTATGATTGTAAGATCTTATGTCTTCATGCAGATACTGTAGTAGGTTTCTTTTAAAACACTATTTTTGGTAAATCTTTATTGAAGGTTTGAGGTATATGCAACTTTCCCACTGAAGGCAGTAGTTTCTTTTGTACTGGCAGTTTAGCTACATGGAAAACCCAACATTGATAAAACTGTTTTTTTGCTTTCTTTAAGCGTAACCTGAATTGCCTTTTATCCACGTGAAGTTTTTTGTGGCTTAATGTATTACTCACATGTGCGTTCCCGTGACGCGACACTTTCTCATCGATGCTTATGTGCAGGTTGAGCAAGAGAGAATGGCTGAATGTCATCAATAATCGGATCGATAAGTTTAACAACTATTATAAATGTTTTGGTAAATGGGGACAGTGCAGTCTATGTAAATATTCCAAAGTTTTTGGTGCAGTTTCCCAGCTAACTGTTAATGATTGTAAGCTCCTTGTAAATCGATTTTGTTTCTGCATGCATCTCAGGTGGAGCTGGTTTTGGAACCTTTTTTTGTCAATGTCGAATCAATTGCAACAATGCTAAATATTACAGTACTAATTGTCAATCTATTTGTATTTTCACATTTTTCAAGGGTCTGCATCCGCTTAACTACTGTGCAGTTGCTTTGGGTCAACATGATAATGAGAACACTCTTGGTGCCTTGGCACTGGCTTACAGAGCCTCTGTTGATAATTGATGAAACGGCCCTTTCACTGTAGGCAGGGTGAAAGCTTTATTCACAATAAGGCCATGATGGAGGATATATAATTGGCCCAGAGTATTTATGCAACTGGATAATGACTATGGAATTCTAATTTTGATGGAACGCCTATTACGGAACTCACTGGTTCAGAATCTACTAAAAGTTCTCAACACTGTTGATATTCAACTCTTTTGGTCTTTTGTCAGGGTATAGGTTTTGGAATTTTGGCCTGTTACTTATTGTAGGTGCTTTATGGTTATAATGTGTAGTGGCGGTGTGTGTGTGTGCTGTCGTGTGTAGGAGAAGTAAGAAGAGAGAGTTTTTCAGAATATACAATGAATGAAACTGAACCATAATTAGGGGCTTTGTCATCTAAAAAGCAATCAGAAAAAGAAATTAACTGTTAAAAAGTTGTGTGCAAACAATAGTCCTAAATTTTCAATTTGTGTTGACTGGCGAAGTGTTTGTTTTTATTTTTGTTGCAGGAATTTAATGATATTAAATGTGTCGTCAATAGAGAAGATAAATGTATTCCGAGGCATGGTTCACCAGCTACTTGTTAAAATATTTCATTGGGGTTATGGGTTTCGACAAGAGTAAACCTTCCAAGTAATCATAGTTGTTTTTTGGGAGCTGTTTTTTAGCAAAGCACTGGTGCCATTAAGGCTGGGCAACTATGGCTTCTCAGCATATTTAATCCGCGAGCAACGTTAGCATGCCTAGTTTGCAGTTGTCACCCTTAAAGGTGCAAATGACCCTGGAGGAGTTAGAACATGCCCTGTTGCAGTTGTCCTTTAAGTGCATCCCTGTCAATAAGGGTTACTTCCAAAGCAGCCATGATGGCCTACGATGCTCTTTCCAACTGGTTTTCAAGAACCTGCTTGAAAAGCACCTTTAAAAAAACGGTAAAAGATTAACTTAGACCGCTACAGTTTTATGGGTTCAAAGTCATTGAAAAAATATAGTAGCACTGATTGCAATGCAAGATGGAAGAGGCCTAAATTTACCATTTGACACCTTATGCACTAATGAACACAATTTTGTGCTTTATCTGGATAGGGAAAAACATTCTGATGATGCAATCGAATCGTCCGAAAGATCTTATATTATCCAGGCGCTATACGTTTGCGATTTGTGCATGTTTATGACATGAGCTTTTTTCCATTTTTTCAGCGCTTACAAAATTCCAGGTGCTTTTTGGTTGATTTGATAATTTTTTTTTTCAAAACCTAAGGAAATTACCTCATCTCCAAGAAATTATTTTTACATATTTTGTACTATAACTCAAAAAAGGAAAAAAAAAAAGAAAAAGGTGAAAATAAAATGAGAATATTATGTGTTGGTTGGAAAAGGTTTACGCGCAATTTAAAGGCTTTTCTTTTTTTCTATGAGCCGTTATTAGTTGATTGTGGACAATTTTAGACAAATTGTTTGAGAAATGTCTGTTTAGTTCAGAAAAAGCAATTGGAAATATGGTATGCCAGGGTGCTTTTTTCAGTATATATTGTGAAAACAAGATAGGAGTCTGGAAAGCCGCAAGTTTTGCTCCCATAAAAAGAAACTTCTAATTTTAAGCCAAATATTTATATGGATAACACAAATCATGGATACAGTAAGCATATTCCAGCGGAATAAACCGCCTGAGACGTTTAGGATTCTCATAAACCACTAAATCAAATTATTATCGCAAGGCTTATCAAAATACCTTAACAGTTTTTTTGAAAAAAAAAAAAATAAGTGGCACTCTGATATTTCGATCTGATTCAGTCAATTCGTTCCCGAGTCTTCTGATTTCTGAAAAAGCTTATCGCGAAACCGATGTTTAAAAACCGCTGTTATCTCAAAGTCCATTGCCCCACATGCTCAAATATTTAGGTTAGGGTTTTTAAGTTTTAATTTCCTTTTTCAAACAGTTACGCGAGTTTTTGACTGATTATTGTTTTCGAAATACACTGCCATACACTCAGAAATCAGGAAATCTTGTAAAAGCTAAAACACCTGATATAGAAAAGAAAAAAATCTTGTCGTGTCCTCTTTGAAATCTAAATATTTAAACTTTTGAGTCCATTTTTAATACATGCACATACACCAAATGAATCAGAAATCATTGTAAAACGCATGAAAACACCAATAAAGTAGAAAGAAAAAAAAATCTATGTCCGTGCACTCTTTGAAACTCTAAACCATTTACTTTGTTCATTTTTAATTTTATTTTTGTTGATCTCGCCTCACCATGTTTAAGATTTTTTAAATTTTTTATATGCAAAATTATTGATCAGTAGTGTAAGTATAATTTTAAAAAACCGATAATTTCTCCATGTTTTGAAGCTAATTCCAACCAGTGTTTTTAAGTCGATAGATAACTTATTCAGTAGATTTAAAATAAAGTGTACTTAGTTGCAATTTTTATAAATTAAAGTATTTAATAGATTAAAACAGTAAAATGTCATAGAGATTTTTAGCGTACAGTATGGGTGAGCGACCGCAAAATACTGCAAAGTTTTCAGACACTAAATGATTAGGCAGCACGAATGGATAATGTAAACATGCGATCCATAAGGAAGCGCGCATATTCCTCTTTTTGATCTTTGGCATCTTCCTAAACTCCTTAACAACTGGATAAGTCTAGTTTAACGACTGGGAAAGAATGAATCGAGTCCAAGCAACATCAGAAAATATATTACACGTAAAAGTATATTTCTATATATAAAATAAATACCACGCCATCATGTAAATTCCCGCTTCTCTCCCTTTCCCCTTTGTATCATGAAAAATAAGAACATGTCTGGTAAAGAAAATGGTAGATTCGAAAGATTCATTTAAGATTCTAAACCTTCTCTTTCCTTCTCCATAATCAGCTTTTACTAAATCCTTCTCTTTCTTCTCCATAATACTTTTTACTAAACTTACTCTTGCTTCTCCATAAACAAAACTTACCCACCCCAAGAAAGTCACGTGTAACCTAGCGACGCCCACAATTGTCATTCGACCGGAGATTCTGAAAGATTAAAATTGAGATTAACAACAGAAGCCCTGCCACATATTTAGTTGGCTTGCACAACACCTGAGATCACAAACATTACATAAGAAAAAAGAAGAGTTAGGAGTGGTTAAGTGAAGATTGGATACATTGTTGAGATGTTACGTCGCCTCTCAAATAAGAAGTGGAGAAGACTTACTGAGGGAAAACAGTAAACTAATCTGCCGAAGAAGGTAAACTGGTTATTAAACACATGGTGCGGTAACACGACGAAATCTCAGGTGTTCTGTTTTATTAAACTGAACTATTCCCAAAAACAGTGAAAGAGGGTAAATAATAGCGAACCTGGAGTGTTCAGAGCAGGCTTGTTATGGCTTAGTGACTAAGAAGTTTGACAAAGTTAGCTGGAGTAAGCCATGTTGTAGAATTAAGGAAAGCACAACATATAACCACATGAACTGTATGATTGCCTTCCCAGGTTTCATGTTGAGATTTCTCTCCTGTAAGTACAATTGGCCTTCCAATTATAAGTATGCTGCAGGCAACAATCTACCAATAAGAATTGCAATTGCGACAATATACCAATAAGCAATTCATCGGCAGTTCGATATGTCTTCCTCCTTGCAAATGCAATAAGAGATTGAACAGCATGAGCAAACACTTTGGTAAAGCATTCTGCAGTTCCAAGAGAAACGATGTTTCTGACCAAATTGGAAGTTAGTTTCCAGAAATATTCCATGAATGTAAAACATTTTTCAACGCACCTTCAAAACTGTTGAAGTGCCTGATCATATAATTTTTTTTTTCAAGACAACAAAGGTACCTTAGGAATCGATAAATTTCCGTCTCGAGTAACAAAGAACCTGATCCAGAGAAAAGACAGGAATGCAACTCGCTTACAACAATATAAGTTGCAGGGATGAATGACACTTGACGGTGCCATCAGAAAACAGGATGGCCCTGAAGAACAGACTTGAAAGCTCTTGTGCAGGGCTGGTAGCAAGGACGTTATGCATATTAGAAGTAATCACATAGGCAGATTGAAGAACCTGGCTGAACCCTGGTCACGCGCCAGACAGCAGGCTCTAAAAAAAGTTTTACTGTTTCATTCTCGTGCTTGCTGTTAAGGATGTAGCTTATAGTGCTTTTCAACAATATAGTGAAGAATTGTTGGAAATGTTGGGAAACAATCTTGCCAGAAGAGAACAGGAATTAAAGACTTACATACAGCGTTGCTCGGCGTTGAGAAGTACATTAAATCAGTACTATCCTGAAAGGGAAAAAAAAAAGTTACTAGCTAAGAAACAGGTAATTAAAATAAATAATAGAGGGCGCACTAATGTTCCAGGCTAGTATCAAGAATTCACATGATGCTGAGCAATAGTAGAGGGCACGGAAAGAAAAATTTTTTTCAAAGTCAAAATACTGAAGGTAGACTAAAAAAATAACCAAATAATTTTTTAAATTGTATGACCTTGTCAACAGAGTTGCATGTTAAATTTGATAATCGAGATGTTAGGTTTTCAGATTTCTTTCCGATACATGAATAAAAAATACCCAGCAATATTAATATAGCACCTAATATAAAAGTGAGTACATAAAAGACAAGATAATAAAATAAATAACCAAATCGAGGGAGAAAGGAAACACACCCCGGTTGCAACTGATAACAGCCCGCGGAGCAACAGACAGGCACGAGCGCAGCAATATTGTAGGACCCAAGATTCCCTCTTGAATGGTCCAACAAGTTAAGAAAAAACCGGCAGTAAAAAGGTGGCAGTAGCAATCCGAATAAGCTTGATTTAAACGAAGAGCAGAGGGGACAAAAGTACCCGACCGGTAAGCCGAAATGTTACAACCAACAACAGATCCACAAAAAACAACGAACTATCAATTAGTTTGGCACACCCTTTAGGAAGCTGGAGGACTGGATTTTGGGACAGCCCTAGAGCACAATCTTGAAAGAACAATTGGAAAGGTAACTAAGAATATCGCAACATACGCCAGACCTGCAGTGGCGCAACATGGTTTAAAAGTGACGAAAATTGTGACCATGAGTTAGAGAGCAAAGTACTTTATTTAGTTAAGCAAAAACTGCCAATATTTGAGGAGTAACCGAAAGGACTACAAGCAGAAAGTAATACAAAAGGTTCTTTTCATTTGAGGAAGATGACTATGAATACGATGATACACACTGCTTCTATGGATTTGTTATGAGGGTGATCTTAGTCTGGAGCTTCAATCAATTTGGAGTAAAAATTTTTCTTTGTTGGCTCGGTAGTAGGGAAACAAGGAGCGATGATTCGGATCTTTTAACCTTTGGGATAAACACACCTTTTGACGTAAGTTTTGGGAATTTCTTTGGCGAGGGCTGTAACCAATAACTAGTGAAGAGGACATTGATCCAACAGCTGCCTGGCTCTGGCACTCGACACGCCGGACCAAAAAACCATTCCAATTGCAATTTTGGTCGCAGGAACGTATATCCCACGAGGTTTGTTATGTCTCCCTTAATTCTAAACTATACATGATGAGATCACTAATATTCTTATTTCAAAATTAAATCTCTTCTTTATTTTACACTTCGTCTATTGAACACTTTGGTTGGCTTAATACATATGACTTGGTCTATACTTCGATTACCAGCACATCAAGGGCCAAGAACATTTCTGTTTTATTATTCTGCTTAGTTCTTTTCAAACGTATGTGAATATTTTTGTTAAGTGATATATCTCAATACGACAGAACACTCTATTGTCTTTCTCTTATTCATTTGAAACTTATGTATAACTATAATCGTTTTAATTTACAAGATTTTGGAAACCAAGAAAATCAAATTTGTTTCCTAGCTCTCATTGTCTGTAATTATAAACTGTAGCAGGAAAAAAAAGGGGATACCTTTTCCTATCGGAGTATTGAAAGGGATATTTCCGTTCTAGAATCAAGGATAATCTCTTCGTGCGCCCTTCCCTCTAATAAGAAAACTGTCAGTTCACTAGTGCAATATGCATTTCTTGCAACATGTTAATGCATGAAGAAAGCATGTGAACGAGCGATTAACTATAGCCGATGATCGCATTTTTGCTCACTGCGCACATTAATTTGCAGATATCATGAGGAGGATGGTATCATTATGCAAGGACTTCTATTCTACTTCATTTACCTGGAAGATGAATGACCAGGACTATTATTCCGCTGTTTTGAACATATGTTTTTAAGCCATATTCTTATCAAGAGCGTTATGTTTATTGCGATCTCTCATCCTAGATTAGTGGGAAATTCTTATTATACGCAATTACCCAACTAACTTCACCTTTCTAGAAGTATTAAAATTATTAGCCATTTTGGGTGTTAATGCTTTTGGAGGGAATTTCTGTCAAGACTTCTTATCGCTTATATGGCTTGGCAATCATTCTGGCCTCTGCTTTTTAATTTTCTTGATTGTAAATTAATTTATTACTTTGAAAAGGGTTACAAAAATTTTGAAAATCTTACTCTTAGAAGAACTATATGCGTGGTGGATATTCTTATCTGTTTGTTCTAAACTCATGCCTTGTGTATGTTTCGAGATCCTTTTTCAAATTGATTTGGTTTTTGTTAAAGCGGTGTGCATCTGGGTTCGGAATTCCGAACAGCAATAAAAATCGGACTGGAAATAGCCAAACTGTATTTTTATCAAATTTGAGATGCGACAAATTGAACACTACCTACAGAATGTGATGGAAGGCAAACGCAATTTCAATTCCGAGTTTTTGTTTTGAAAAAAAAATAGTGTTTTATTGGGATTTTAGACAACATTCGGACCTAATTAAATCCAGTCTCACAGCAAGTCGAGTTCTTGGGAGAACATTTTCTTTTCAATCATACTATCAAGAAAAGTTAAATAGCAAAGGCCTTAGCTCAATATTCTAATAGAGTGATTATTGTTTATTACTTTTTGGCTTTGAATTTTCCCTTTCCCCAGTTTTAACAATAGTTTTATTGTGGGCTCATTATTATATTTCATGCCACTACGTAATGCGTTAGATATATTGAGAATGCAAGTGAAGCATATAAACTCCAAATGTAGGAGGAAATGGCAAGAGTGCAGCTTGCGAACAATAACATATTTTTTTTGTCGAGGCATTCAGTGGGCTCAAAAAGAAGAAGCAAAATGGCTAAAGAAATGATTTTAATCAAAATCATGATTGCAGGGGATATTCTCTTTTTATTGATCGTTCTAAGCTACCTAACGAACTAGGAATCTGGAAGAGTCTAGTCTAATCCCTCATAACTGAGCCCAAGGAAGGTGATTAAAGTACAGCGTACAAAAACATCCTTCCAAGCAATCCAGAATATAATTGGAAATATATAGCTAAGTATATGGTTGTATATTATAAAAAAATACATACAAACAATAATTGCAATTGCCCTTCTCCTCCTTTCTGCAAAAAAGATGATACTGTGGGCCCGCTGCATAAGTTTAGTAACCACTGGCCTAGTGTGGTAAAAAAGTATAGATAAGTCAGCTTCAAAAGCTCTATTTAGCTAAACCTTCTCTTTGGGCTTCTCGCGATAATGCGAGGCAGACTACCGCGCCCATAGAACATGTCATTGTGGTAAGACCTGCAATACCCACAATATGTTAGCGCCCGGTTCTAGAGGATTCCTGAAGATGGAAAGAATTGAGATAGAGGTAACAACGGAGGCAACTCGCAACTTTTGGCGTTGCCGGTAGACACCTGATAGCTTAGACCCATAGTT
>NW_023590789.1:22959703-23047726 GCF_014843425.1 Jatropha curcas
GACATACACAAAACAAATCAAAAAAAGGGAGAAAAGGGGGAAAAACTATTATTAGGCCGAACAGAAAAAAAAAACATGGGGTTTTCTGCTTTACAAATAAAATCTTTTTCGCCACATGCTCTCTTGGCAAGCTCTTTAGAGCGACTTCTACTAATAGATTGGAAGCCCTCGATTCCCATCTACGAGAAGCTTGTCAACGTGCAACGAAATATATACTGGAGTGACCATGTATGGAAGCTTGCAGCCCGGTGAAGATTTTTACCGATGATGTCTATGCCCCATCGCGAAAAAAGGCCACGCAAGGAGTTCTGTTCGGATGGAGTTTCACACGGCCAACAAGGTAAGTGCTTCGATTGTTCATGGTAAATTTTGCAAGCCTTTTGCAACGACGCACATATTGAACACAGTCGCCTTCCATCTGCACACAAAAATAGCCTTGCCCCTCATGATTTTTTTTCTCGCTAGGCTGCTATACGCTTAGATGAGTACCGACAGATTCTAATCATGGAACTGTTTCTCATTAATGTTTCCATCTCTTCTTTCTTAGTCATGCATCGGCAGTAAACATCCATCCAGGCTCTCCTGTAAAAGTTCAATACATAGACTATAACATAATTCAGCACCATTTTCCCTGAGGACTGGCACGGTCCTTGCCTTCGTAGCATCTTCAGTAAAAAGTACACATCTTTCAATGTATTAGAATATCCGTGAACATGCGTTCTTCCTCCGGTTAAGCCATCAATGGTTTCACAAATGATCTCTGTATAACAGGGGATACTGGCTTGCGGTACATGATAACTGGGCCTTTTCTTCGAAGTTTGGATGCAAATCCGATGCCAGACGTGCTCAAGACATTTGGCCAACAGGACGTCTGGA
The DNA here is from genome assembly GCF_014843425.1 of Jatropha curcas. The sequence goes on from NW_023590789.1 coordinate 22,960,580, forward strand.
ATCCTGTATATGTAGAGCGTTTCTAATCTCGTATGGTGAGGTGAAAGTGATCTTGTCAAATAGGTTGTTGCTTTCCTTCATACTAAGTACTTACGACCATAAAGCGTCTCAATGTCTTCTTCTACCTTCATCTCTCGTTTGGAATGCTCAATAACAATAAAGAATTCCTATCACTCAACTTTCTTTAGCACCAGGATGCAAGAAGGGTTCCATTCCCATGATGCACCGCTTCATATTCTATCCATGTTGTTTAGTGGACCCGGGCAAGTAGTTCTTACACATGGTTTGTGACTTCGCGTTAGGTGTCTCTAATACACAAATACCAGCCCGGGATGTTCGTTTTCTGTTGGGCATGATCCATGCCAAAAGGGTATAGACTTTTCCAAGCTCTTGTTTCAACGTACAAGCAAGTGTTCATTCAGGAAACTCCAATTCCAATGGAATTCGTTGTCTGTCACAAGGGTTTTTATGGGCGTGAGGATTTCTGCCACGGCTGATCTTTGACGTTTCTCTCTTCGTTTAGAACTCCGCATCACATAGACATCTGAAATCAACCACTTAGACAGCCGTCCTTAAAGTAGGTGTTTTCTGCAGATACTTTATGCAACGGATTCAATTTTGGAGATCGAAAGTTATCTGAAGGAATAAAACGGCCGTCAATTCTTTATCCACCATACTACTGCATGCACAGTTTTCTGCTATCAGATTGTATTTCTCTTCGATGGCGCAGCTAGATAAAAAAATAATATAAGATGATAATAAAGTAAAATAGATATATATATATACTCAGCAGAGTCCGGATCGCTCACCACACACAATACAGAATCACACATCACCTCCGGCACCTCTATACATATACCGTAAGGCTAAATTAGCGGGAGGTTCTTCCGGTCTTGGTGTACTAAGCACCCGGTGATTCATAGGTATTCTTTTATGTGGTCAAAGCGCTTCTGGCAGTACCTCGATTCCCCACTTGACTGGTTGATTCTTCTTCAGATAACTTGAATGAGCACAGGTGATGGATAATTGGAAACAATAAAATTGGCTAATCTACTGATATCTATACCAGGAAGCTTCTCACTCTGACGTTTTTGTCTTGCAGGTTCCCATATCCTGAATGGTTTTATTTTGTCGGTCAACCTCAATCCATTTAGGCTCAACCAAAAAACTAACCAATTTTCCTTCGTTCACTCCGAATAACACACATTCTTGGGATTGAAGTCTCAAATTTGTAACTGGTTTGAGCCGTGTGAAGAACTTCTACAGCATTCTGAGACGTGGTTTTCCTGAGCGTTTTTGCTAAAGATGATAACAGATATCATCTGTTACATACAACTTTCAATCTTTAATGGATCATATATGAAAATAACGTAAGTAGCTTCCTCATGAATCATGTTGCTCCGGCATTCCTTTCCAGTCCCGAACGGCATCATCTACTAGCGAAAATGTTCCGAAGTCTGTGGTGAAGGTGGGTCTTTATGCTTATCTACTAAGGCATCAATTATTGGATTATACCCCTGACGAATCAGTCCTGATAGAATACTCACCATTCCAGCAGCACTCGTTCTTAATCAAACCAATGCTATGTGTGAGAAGTGGCAAATCGTCCTTATAGGCGAGGCCTATTGTTCAGAGGTCCGTGTACGTCGACACAATACTCTTATCTTCATCCTCTTTTTGAGACCGGGACTATATTTGCAACTTAACCGGATAGATGTACTACTTCTAACAGATCCTGCATCCACTGCTTCTATGACTTCAGCTTTGGATCTTGTCCTGACCATTTTTTCTGGTCTGAGGCCTTTCACTTTTCTGTTTTATAACTGGCTTTAATCATTCGGAATAGTAGGAATGAATGCTCCCTTATTGACTCTGTCGATCCTGGCATATCGATAACTCCTCCAAAGCAAATAACCAGCCTCCGAACTTTTCTTTTTAATGCATTCTTGAAGATTCTGTCTGAGCTCGGAGTTTGAAAGTCTGATTTCCGATTTCAATTATTTTAGGATCTTCAATGTGGTGTTAAATTCAACATGAAAAAATGATGCAATGCATTTAAGATGTCAAATATGCGAGGTGGTATAATCACTGTCCATGAACGTGGACAATCAGGAAAACAACCGAACAAATAGTCAAAGTTTTTTTTCACTTCATTGATTGAAAATAAAGAGGGAAACCATCCTATTAGGGTTTTCAAACAAGCATAGAATAAAACAAAAACAGGATACTGCTGTTCAAATACATTCATTACAAGTATCTTTTATTGCCGTCCGAGAACTTAGATCTCAATCTGGAATCTGCAACTTCCTTCTCTTCCGGGGTGGGCTTTCTTTCTCAGAACTGCCTCCCATGCTCTATCATCTTCCTCCGCTTCCTCTCTGGCTCTTGGGGCATCTTCAGCAGCTAGAACAGACTGGAGGATCTCGCTTTGGCCTTTACTGCTCTTGCACCTGAGTTGGAAGCTTTCATCCCCAATCCCCAAAAGTTTTCAAAACTCGGATTCTTCTTTAACCAACTCAGATCCATGTGGTTTTGCTTCTGTCCATAAACCCACCCTAAAACTCAGATTTTCCGTCCATCAGTGTTCAAACAGGAAAGGTTCGGGTGACTTTTTGATCAGGCTTCTGCCTCAATAAGTCAGTCATAAAATTATCTTCTCCAAACCGGGATAGGTCTTCCCGCTACTTCAGGAAATTCTCCTCGGCTTGTGGAATAAAGAAGACATGATTTAGATTTATCCTCAACAGGAGAACCGGCATCTAATACTTCTCCTTTTTTTCTCATTTCAAGAATATCCAATGCCGCGTTGTTTGCTACAGCTCTCAGATTTGCCGAATGAGAGAGGGCTCAACCTTCTTGTAAAGCTCCGACCTCAAACCTCGCTACTGCATTGATTTTCTTCATCATCTTCTCGAGAAAGGACCATCCGATTCACTGCACTCTGGTGCTCTCGCGGTGGTGGGGCATCAATTACTCGCTTAGCCACTGGAATCTGATAAGGCATCGCCAGCTCTAAGCCCTCTAACTGTTGCTAACTCAGCATCCTTTTTGGTACACTTGACTGTGACCAGCGTCTGTTACCCACGGAATTTTTACTTTTTCTGTGCAGAGTGGACGGAATTATGCACCCAATGGATGGAAGCCAAGGTCCTCCCCAACAAGAAAGACGCATAGTTGGCTAAGATGTCTTAGCATACTACTGTTACCCAGCTTTCCACTGCTCGCTGTGGATATCTTCGCTTTCGAAAGTCCTTTTAATTGCATTCCGCATAAGTGTTATCATCAAGCCTTGGACCACCATGTTTGAAATGGCTCAAGCTCTGATTCTTCAATTTTTAAATTTGGAACAGCATCTTAGCGGACATACACACAATGGCCGATCCGCTTATCAATCTTACATTACGGGTAATCTCTTTCAATTGACAGGTGATCTGAATGTCCAACGGCTTTACAGTGGTTTCTTCCTTTCTGGTGCGGAAGGTCTGAGTCAAAGAAGGTACCATAATACAAACGAAGTTTTACGACGATGTAGACAAACAAGATAGATTGATCAATAATACAACTCTAGATTCCGGAGCTGGCACTCTAAAGGTCATGGTTCAAAAGGCAAAGGCGCAGGTTTATCTACTGTTTTTGTAGATGCTAATCAGCACATCCCAATATATGAAATGTCTGGCTCTGGTTCTTTGTAATCGTGACTTCAAGCACGAAACTGGCGTGCTACCACTAGGCTGGTCCTGTTCTGATTTTGGCTTTCTCCAGCTCGAACAGCCTTCTTTTTGCCTTTCACTACCTCTTCTTCATTTCTTCCTTTTCTTTCGAGCTCCATCTCCGCTTTCTCTGTCATTCTCTTCTTCGGCTCCATCAAAACAGCAATCTCTTTTTTCCTTAGCCTGCATACTGCTCCAGGGATTGTAACTGTCGGGCCCACTGCCGGGTCAAAGCTCTGAACACTACTTCATTCACTTCTTCTTCACTGTTGTACGTAACCATTGTTCCTCTTGGTCGGCTAAGCTTTTTACACATGGCCGCTGGAGCTGTTTCATCTTCATCTCTGCGTACATCACTACTTTCAACAGGATACTTTTCTTTCGATTTCAATTTCAACCGGCAACCTTTTCTTCTACATCAACTACTACAGTCAATCAGAGATAAAGTTTATGCATAGCGCACTCCGCCTCTTCTCCATTCTGCTTCAGTTTAATTACTAAATTTTTCTGTAATTAGCCGCTCCCAATCGCATTGACGATCCGCCCGAGTGACGAACTTATACGAGGCGGATAAGTTGTACTGATATGTGGGGGAAGCGGATTATTCTGGTGCTTGGTTTCTCGTGTGTCGAGGCATTTAGTAATCTTCCCATATCAATCATAGTCTTGAAATATGTGCTTAATTTGAAACATTCATCAGATCTCTAGAATGTTCCTTTGCAACTGATGGATAAATGACAAATTGTCTGGTTTCCAATACTATTCAGCCTCTGACACATGTGGACTTGGTTTAGTCGGGTCGAGACCGGTGGATAGCTTTCGACACACCAGTTGCTTGATCAGCACTAGATCTCAGTATTGGTGACTCAAGGGTCTCACCAAAATAGTGAACTCTCTCCTATTTCACTTTCATATAACTGATCTCGCACTAATAGCATTGTTATTCCGCGAGCTGGATTCCTAATTACTGTCTGTCCGGCCCTCTGTCACCATAGAAGTTTCCGGTAGTGGGGTACCAAAACCCTCTTATTCTTCTTGCTTTTTTTCCTTATAAGCACGCTCTACAATAGGTTAAGATCCAGCGCTTTGAACTAAAAGAAAAGTCTTGTGAGAGGTTGGGCAGTAACATCCTTATCCTTGAAAAAGGGCACAGAACTCCTACTGAAGATATGCGGCTCAATTTCTTTATATTTTGGCTTGTCTTGAAACTCTAATACAACTTAGTTTCCATGCTCCTAGTAGTAATCAGAAAAAGCTCTGCCGTCTTCCCCTGTCTTAACTCTGTCAGATCGGGCACGCTGAATTCATACTCAACTCGTCAGAGTTGCTTGAAAGTGCTTAAGAAATAGCGGTCTGCAAGCTATGATCCAATTTTCTAACCTCCTCATCGCTAGACCATGCCGTACAACGTTCGATAGTCTTTTATGCAGTGGTTTGCGAAAATGCAACGCAAAGACATCTCTCGTTTAGAAGCGGTTCATCTTGTGATACTGCGGCAGGAATTCAGACAAGTGAAGCGAGGATCATGTCCTCCTTCAAATATGGGTATGGGCTTTGAATGTCTTAAATGAAGCCGAACTGTCGGAGTGGGCAAAACGTACTCAGCTGATGTTGAAAATTAGTGACTGGATTCTTTTCTCTTTATTTACTGCAGGGGCTCAATTTTGTCGATGTTTGCTTTCAGAATCGGGTCAAGTTGTTTGAGCACAGTGCGTAAAGGTTCTTCTCAGAGCTTGGAATGTGATTATCCCGCAGAAGCTTGGTTTTTTTTTTTATATATATAATAGATAGGTTACTGGAATTGGCTTTTTTTCCCACCAAGGCTTGACTGCTAGAAGGGGAGTAGTTTTGGTTATTGGGCCCTATCTTGGGCAAGAGCCGCAACCAACATAAACCACAAATAGAGCAATGGTTCTATCTGAGTCCTCAGATAGAGATATATATATATATAGTGTTTATCCACCGTTTTCTAATGACTACTGAGATCAGGCTCTGAATCTGAATGAAGCTTGAATGATTCACTGAGCACTCAAATCATGGAGTAAACTCGGGGATTGGGAGGATTCTGACGAGAACGCTGGAAAAACAGGATGTCGTTCCAAGCTCTGAAGCAATTTCTGGGAAGGATCAATTCTGATAAAAAAAGTTCTGGAGTTACAAGAGGTGCCTTGCCATGTATGCATGCGAGAAATGAAAACAGCATAGGAGATGAGAAGATGCATTTCTAATGTGCTAAAAACCCCAATATGGAAATAAGATCTCAATTTCGACGACTGGAGACAAAATTCGGTATGAATACATAACATCAAATAACTTATTTTTGTCCTTAAACATTTCAGGCATTATCTGTCACGTCGATCGTTCCCTTTTGGATTTACGATCGGGGCTATTTTTTTTCTCTCAAATCCCTAAATTTTGCCTCGGAATGAAAGAATTATCCGAGCGGGATTTTTCATTATTCTTTTATTGTGGTTATTTTTTTGTTTTATCTTACTTTTTCTTGCCTGGACATGATGGTCCCAAGACAGGATTTTGTCATTTTTATTTTATTAGCAAACTGTCAATGGAATCTTGTCACTTATTTTCAGATAAATGCGAGAAATGTTAAAATACAAAGGAATTGTAACCCACTTATAATCTTTTCTTTTCGGCAGTAATTCACAGGGATAAGCGATTGCATAATATTATCGTCGAAACGAATTTGAGGTCCGGTCTCAAAATCAGGTCAAATGTCCTACGGGCACATTAGCGGTGCTTATTAATACAGTGGCTGAAAAGGAAAATGTTACATGGTGCATGAATGTCAAACATATGTACCCAGTTTATAAACATATAGGCGGAGCGGGAGTTTGGGGAAATACATGGCTTCAACCTATATTCTTCCCCACAACACGGATTCGTTTGGTATAGTGATTTCGACATCTGTTTTCCTAGGAATTTGGTCTATCCTCGACAACCAACCAGGGGGTTTTTGAGAATTTGAGATATTAAACTCTCGAAATGAATGCCGCATTTAAAAGCAAACAGAATATGGGTGGCACTTAGGGGAAGTAACATAAGGCTTTGAATATGTGCAATTGTGCTTTTCGGGTCTTCATTGGGATGAACAAAGTTTGTGGTTCGCAAATAGGATTCGGGCTTTGTTGGGCCTACTCTTTCGACGCGCAAGCTTTAAGTACTAGGCTTAGCACGGTTTTTGGTAGTAATGTTAATTTCTCGGATGGATGCGCCTTAAAATGCATGGTCCTAGGCTAGAATCTCGTCCAAATTAACACTAGTACCGAAGGGGATTACAGGTAGAATGAGGTGAGAAAGAGAGAAATGCGAATGAAATGCAAAATCCTAGAAAGAAAATGTAAGCAATTAAACCATACGGAAAGATTAATAATTTTCCATCGGCTTTCTAATTCAATTTTAATTTAGAAGATCGAAGCTTTAGAGTCATTCCTAATTGCACTTACCACTAGAATTGTTATTAAAAAACAACGCGGGGTTAATGGGTGCAAAATTCCCAGTGAAGTCGCAAAACTGCTTTTCCACGCGAGTGAAAAAATTCATATAAAGAGATAATACATATGATGCGGTTCTTTATTTATATTATTTTTGGAAAAATGCGGAATGATAAAAACCTTTCTGGATATGCGATGCGTGTGTAAATCGGATCTTATATCATTTTTAGTCCGCCCTCAGCCGCCATTTAATTTCAGGGCAATGGGAGACTGTTTCAGCATTTTTTAAGTTTGTTGTGAAAAGTGAACTCATTTTAACAACCATTTTATTCAGGCCTTTTATTCAGAAAACACTGGGTCAGACGACGATACCTAATGAGGTTCTTAGGTATCGGAAATTTGGGTACGTCGGTCGTATTTTACAGCCGACTGCCGAAAAAAACCAGGCCTCTTTTAACCTACGATAATTCTAATTATAATTTATTTGTGGAAAAGCCAATTATTTTAAAACCACACCGAATAAATTCGCGAACCGAATTCTATGTGGAAAATTAATATAACCGTCCAATTAGATTCATTCATTGCATTCATCACAGATAAATGTCATATCATTCCATACATAGCGAATAATTTGACAAAATAGGAACCAACACGGCACGGTTGAGTAGCCGTATACAATATGCAAAATAACGGGTAAAAGACCGCTAGTTAGTCTTTATGGTTAAAGGCGGGCCACAAACCGAGGCTTAAGGTAAGTAATTATAATAAACGATAGGAAATAAAATCTTTGAAAAATCTCATATCATCAATAAGTTAATTTGACTTTGGGGCTTGATTAAACTCAATTTGGCCCACGTATTGGGATAATTTCCGGGATTATATTTAAAGGAAGATTAATTTTCTTGAAATGGGAAACTAGCACTAAATAATGAAAATGTGGCTAGTACTGGAAGATAGTCGGTCAGCGGTGTTGTTTTAGCGAAGAAAGTCGCGTCACGCACCCCTTATCTTTTATTTCTATAGAATTCGTAATGGTTCGCGTACGACAGCTGTCTATCATGAAGAACAGCTCGCGTGACGGAACTTCTAGTTATGATCTGGAAAACTGAACAGTATCGCGTCCACCGCAGTGTTCTAGAATGCAGAACAGCACGGCGACTGACACTAAACTAGTTAGCTTACGTGACAGATGTTTGCGTGGAATTGATTAAATCCTTAGGTTATGAATGGATTTTTATATTTAAGAAAATATTAGATCTAACGGGCATATAGGAAACAAAATGGAAAATGAAAGTACGCGAAACGAGCTGACGTCAAGCGAGGTGGTCTAGTCCAGGTCAGGCTTTTTTGGACATGAACAATTCGCGTCACCGCCAGGTTTGTCAGACTGCGTGAGCGGCTTGCTGCTTGGTCCGCAACTAACCTTTCAAACTCGGTCCTTTTTTTACGTTTCTTTTTTTGTCAAAGTAATTTATAAACGACGCTAGAAAGACTCAACAATAGCCAACTTACGTTTTTGGTCAAAGGCAAACCAATTAATAACGTAAAATGGAGATTTTTAAGAATGTAAAATGCTAAAATAATGCAAAAGAAAAGAATGAAGTTAGAACGTTACGCAGTAGCCTAGATTGAGGATATGCATGTACTGAAAATTGACTCAGAGGTGTTGTTCACAGTTCCAAAAGGCGGGCATCAACAAAGTTTTCTTTCACAAAAATGAAATTGGTTTTCTCTCTTGTTCCTCTTTTTTTTAATCTTTTTGTTATATTTTTTTGAATTTTAAAATCTAAATATATATGACTTGATTTACCTCAAGTTCACTCATTTGGAAGTTTTGAGAAAGAGCTTTAGTCCTTTTTTTTTAGATGTCTCAACTTAAAGAAAGTCGTGTTTATATAGAGGAAAAATGAGAGCAAAAATGTCAAAAGTGTCAAAAAGTCTCGGTTTTTGCTGTAAAATGTTGTGATTAATTATACTGGCTAGGGCAACAGAAGCAAGCTCGCGTTCAGCGGGTAGAAGCTTGCGTGACGCAGTCCGTTAGCCTGCGTAGCGCCGACTTACTTTTTCATACAGTTGCCCGTATCCATTAACAAACCGTGCAGGCCGTTGCCCGCGGGCGGGCGCGCCAGAGGGTTGTCCAGTCCTGTTAGAGCTATCGTGACGCCAGCTGAGAGTGTGTCACGCACGAGTACTAGCTGCGTGAACGTAGCCTAACAGGGTCAGGCTCCTTCGGAGTGGTTGATTCAAATTTTGGTTTCAAAAACAACTTCGGTTTTATTGTGGAAACTTATCCTTTGTCCTCATATCATCATCGGTCGTGGGAGCATAAAAATCACCCGTCAACAAATTGCGAAGCTTGATCCGACGGGTCAATTCTCCTACTGATTAGTGATGGTGTATTGGCGAAGGGGCTGGGTGGGACAATTTAACCTACCGAACAGTGAATTGGTGGTATAAACGAAGCTACTTTGGATGACTCTTCCGGTATGTGTGGTCAATTGAATGGTGATTGCGAAGTTGGACCCAGAGGGCACTTTAAAAACCTTCGAGTCCGATAAAACTAAGCCTCGAAGAATATTTCATAATGCCAAGCAGTACGCGAATTTTGGAGGTCATTATTGATCCGACTGAACCGACGAAAGCCGATCAGAACGACTGAGTAGGGTTGGCCAATGTCAAGGTCAACTCAACATCTTTCAAAGCCAATCAAACTGAGCTTTGAGGAGATTGCCAAGATTGAACGGCGGGATCAAATAGGACACACTGTTAACATTAATCGTTTATACAATTAATGATAAAGTGGGGGCAAAACTGTTGACGGCGTGTTATTTTAATGCCCCCGCCTACAACCCGATTTTGAGGCTAAGGATGCCGGAATTATAGGAATTGAGGGAAAAGAAGCCTTTAACGCAAAATTGATTCAAAACCGGTTCAAGGAGTCTGACCTGCGCTAGGGTTGCGTCACGCAGCTATCAAGTCTGCGTGACAGGCACTAGAAGTTGCCGTCAGTCGGTAAAACTCTACCAGGATGACATCCACGACTTAGATAAGCCTGCGTAACTGTTTTTGCTTTTTTGGTGTGGATAAGCGGCACTATACGAAAAGGTTGAGCTGCGTCACACAGCTCCTCGGGGTCCGTCACGCAGAACTGTTAGCTGCGTGAGAGGCAGCTCTGTTCTGTTTGCCGGTTACCCATATAATAACAGCATTTTTACGCTTTAAACGGGACTATTTATTGCACTGTTGGACTTAGAGAAAATTATTAAAGCCGCGGCTAGGGTTTTGCTTACAAGGACTCCACTGAGTTGGTCTTAAAGAAAATCAAAAGCCTTAGAGATAAAATAGATTGAAAACACAAAAACAAAAGTGACAAAAAGAGAAAAAGAAGAGGATAAAGGAAGAAAAGAAAAAGAGTTTTTTGGTTAGTACTATTGCAAAAGGGCTTTCTGTGATCCTGAAACAACGTTCTTAAAGACACACTTCGTAGAGCGACTCCTCAAATCTGAGGTTTTAAGGTATCTGCTAACCCTGACCTTGTTATTTTTAGTTGTTATCTTTTATTATATTGTTTTTATTAGTATTTGGTTAGTTTTTTGGGTATTGATTAATATATTCTGCCCATTATTGGAGTGTTTCTGAGTAATATTAAACAACTGTTGATAAAAGAAACACTAAAAATGGTAGTTTTTGGACAGGGTAGACTTACAGACCAGCAGCAGCTGTGTCAGCAACTACTACCTGCTTGGACCGTGACTGGTTCATGTCCAAGAAGAAGTTGACTTTTGTCCGGACCACTGCGTGAAACGGAACTGTTTCGTGGAATTAATAATTTTATTTCGTATATGGTTTTGTTATTTAAATTAATGTTTAAATAAGTGATTGATGAATCTGAAAAAATGTTTTGATAAGTCCATGAACAGATGCTCACGGAACTAGAGTTTCGTCGCAACTGTTCTTCATAGAACAGTCAGAACTCGAAGCGCTTCAGCGCTGCGTGACGCAACTGTTCTATCGGGTTCGCGGAAATGTTTCCATTTTTTTAATTAAATTTCGTGTAATTAAATAAAAGTTGTTTATTCTTAATTCAAGAAATAAATCAAATAATGGGCAACATTTATGATTAAATCTATCAATATATGGTTTGTATTTAGTTAGGCCATGTTTATAGAATTATTAGGGTTTATTATGTTTTAATTAAGTAGAATATATTGCAAATTCGATTTGGTGGCCCGTTCTTTAACCCTAAGGCCAGAGGGGTGCTTTTTTTAAATTATTTTTATGCCTATGGTGGAACGATGGATGTGATTATGATAGTTATAGAAATGCAATGAATGGATCTATTTGGGACGGATTAATTATTTCCACATTTAGAAATCGGCTTGATTCTGTCGGGTTGGGTTTAATTAAATAAAATTGGTTTTCTAAATTAAAATAAATTAGAAATTTATCGGGTAAGAGGCCGGTTTTCGAGATTAGCGGCTTTCCAACGGGCGACGGTACCCAATTCCCTTACTAGAAGGCACACAGGTGCGGCCTGACCAGATTTTTTCAAATAATTGGCCTTAATAAAATTGGTTACAAAATGAAGTCACTTTTTAATAAATAGAATTGGAAACGGTCATATTGGCCGAATAAATGGGTGGTGAATCAAAAGTTTTAATAAGACGATTTATCGGCAACGGTTTCCAAAAAGGTTTTGGTCCCAATTTTTTAAATAAAAATCACATTTCCACATTCAACAAAAAGCAACGTTTTTTCGCGGAGGTCCTTGCGGGGTTTGGGTGATCTTTGGGCGAAAACATTACTAAAATGAAAAAATAAATTAAAATTCTTTAGATCTTCAAGAGGATTTTGTTTCGGAAGAGAAAGTGCATAAGAATTTATTTTTATTACAAATCGTTAGAGACATATCTCTTTTTAATTTTTAGGTAATATATTGATCAATTCGTTTCTTTTAAAGAGAATCTTCGAAACAACTTTTTGACGAAAAGATTTATTTTGAATGAATCTATTTTCAAAAAATTTTTGATGAAGGAGAAGGAATTGGTTTTTGTGCTTATAAATGAACTTTCTCTTACTCTACAATGCAAGTGCTAGTATATAAGATCGTAACGTAGGGTCTTCGAATGTCGATTCATACAAGCTTTGGATTTGTAGGAACTTGCCTTGTTCGTTATTACTTTCCATATGTAATTTACTGCATAAAATATTTATATAGCACAAATAATATACAAAATAATATAATTTAAATTTATTTGTTTTTTTTTAATCATCAAAATTCCGAGATTAGAATTTGACCCTTGAGCCAACATCTCCCGGGTAAAGGTCTCAGACAATGCCCCCCGGAGCTGGCTGCACAATTAAACAGAAAAAATTCAGGTCAGTGAGTTGCACAAAAAATATGGGAATTGTGCAAGAATAAGAAAATAAGGAAATACCAGCATGCCTTTGGGATACACTAGCCAGTGTCTAGAACATCCTCCGATAGAAGATAGGTAGCCATGCCATTTGGGGCAACGTATCTCACCCGCCGCATGCTATCACCAACCAGGTCTAGCATTAGAGGAGGATCGATCCTCCAACTCAACGTCGACACTAGTGAAGGAGGCGAAGGCCTATCTTACTCGCTCTGTCGAGAAGAAGGGTATGTCGAGGAAGTATTCCCACTCTCCTCGGTCTCACTCAATGGGAATAAGAGGCCATTAATGATTGTGGGTTCATTTTGATAAAGTTTTAATAAGAGGACAGCTCTTGAAAGAGAAAAAGCTAGAGAGAAAGGGGAGAGTGGTATAAGGTACTGAGGCTCCACCACCCTTGATTTATAGGAAATAGGGAGACAGGCCTTGCACCTGCCCGAAATACTAGACTTTGAGGACTTATCTAGACTCAGAATCCTGCACGGTTTCAACCTATGTGACCAAAATAGAATCCCAATCAAATTTCTATCCTCCTAGGTGATGAACTTTTACAAAAAAGACCCGAAAAATCAGCTGAATCGGATTGATTCTGAAAAATATTCTCAGAATCAGGCGAGATTTTCATAGGACATTCCAGACATCACCACGACCTGGAAGTTTTGGTTTTTAGACCATAATTCCAATGAAAAATGCTTAAATTGGTGTTCATAAGCTTGGACCTTAATCAACCCCAATCTTCTAGAGGGGGTAAATTGTTGACCATGATTTCAGCGCTAGGCTTTAGGAAATTTTACTACGGATCCAATGGCATGAGAATCAGCTTGATTGAATGTCGTTTGGCTCTCAAACGGACTCCCAGAAGCTTAACAATCCCAAAATCAAGCTAAAAGGGCAGGATGGTAATTTTCCTTGAGCGATGCGGAACTCCCTGCCGCTGGCACCGATCAGCCCCCAGATGGTACCAATGGAGCCCTGCTAGATAGCCAGCACCCATACAAGTGGTGACATGGTCGGTACCGACCAGCTCCGGCAGTGCCTATAAATAAGGCAGTGCCTATAAATAAGGCACTCCCTCCCCCCCATTTCAAGCACCTCTTGTTGCTTGATTGTGTGCTTCTCAAGCATCAACGACTCTCATTCTCCCTTTGCGAATGATTCTGAGGCTATAAAGTCCAACTTTGCCTTCTTCCTTAGTTGAGCCAAAGCCCGACTTGATACTCAAAAGTCAATCATTTCAACTTTCAATCACTTTGGTCTTCCTAAAACCAAAGCTACTAATTAATTTATTCATTATTAATTAATCTAAGGACTAATTAATAATCTGTTAATTAACAATATTATTAAGACTGTATTAGGGTCCTCATGCCCATCCTTCTTTATTAGAGAAAGACTCGACCTCCTTGGTCATTTACAACCATGGAGCTTCGCAACCGTACATTTGCACCAACCTCTCGTCCTAGGGTATAAACACTAAACTCGACTTTATCAATTAAGCCTGGTCCGTCCGACACTTTATAAGCTATCTAACCCAGTCCATCCGGCATATAGCATGCTTTAAGTCCGGTTTGTCCTGCATATAAAGCCCGATCTGTCCCACTGAACCAATTTTCAACCCAAAAGCTAGGTGCATCCAGTACCCTAAGCCCGGTCCGCCCGACACCCTTTAAGCCCGCTTCATGAGTGGCACCATCAGAACCCTACCATCCTCATTGATGGTAGAACTTTGTGCGCCTAATCCTCATACAAACGAGATACAAAGACATACCTATGGATTTCAGCATAGGTACTGGGCCCCAACCGAACTGACCGATCAGGATTTAGGGGAATGTGTCACACAATCTAGAATCCTCGATAAACGAGGCTAGAGTCAGGCTCCCCTCTAAATTACACACTTTTCAATTATTTATGCTTTTAATGTTTTGTCTATAATTGCCATGCATTATAAGTATGTTCATGCATCGATATAACTGTCATCTATAAAACAATATTTTGATTTCTCAACTAACACCCAAACAGTTGATTGATTTCGAAAGAAGCTAAAGAACCTAATCCCCAAACCCTATTATTTTAGGTTAGTGCATTTTATCCTAGAAGGCAAACTGAAAATGGAGTCCATCATAGGGTTTTTCATTAATCTTTTCCCTGAAAACAAAAACAAATTAAGATGTCGATTCTAACACATCACACACCATCAAAGCCCTTCAAAGAGCCAACCAAACACATATAAATTGCTAAACCGAGCCATAATCACAACACAAAGGAATCGTAAGGAGCTCCTCCCAGTTTCCATAACGAACAAACCAATGGGCCTGATCGGATCAAGGACTTCGTCCTTTGGATATCTTTTTCCTTGGTGCTCAATTGGGGGCACATAATTACTTGAGCAAGAAGCTTCTTCCAAACAAGCCAAAATATAACCTGATTGAAAGAACTTGTTTGGCTATGGTTTGGGCAACTAGAAAACTTTGCCATTACTTTTAGTCTTTTAAGGTGATAGCAGTCTCCAGAATGGACCCGGTGAAGTATTTATATGGAATACCATCACTGGTAGGGAAACTAGTAAGATGATTAATCCTATTATCTGAGTTCGATATTGAATATGCAACAAAGAAAATCATCAAAAGACGAGCAATTGCTAATTTTCTGGCGGCACATCCAATCGAATATAATGAATAGTGGGAACTCGACTTTCTTGATGAACACTTAAACTTAATAGAAAAGAAAGGATGGGAGCTTTACTTTGACATGTCATTTCGCGCTAAAGGAGCAGGGGTAGGTGTCTTATTATAATCTCCACAGGGTGAAGTTATCCCGATGTTGAAACGATTGGGATTTGAAGTTATGAATAACATGACAAAATATGAAGCTTGTTTATTTGGATTAGAAGCTTTGATTGCTGTTAAAGTCGAAGAAGTAGAAGTTATCGATGATTCAAAGTTGGTAATCGAGCAAGCTAATGGAAACTAGGAAATTAAGGAAGACAGGCTGAAGCCTTACATTGATTATCTGCATATTGATTTTCAGAACTTCACAAGATTAACCTTCACACACACTAGCAGAGTGAATAACAGAATCTTGATGATTTGGCTAATCTGGCATCAGCTTGGGAAGAACTATGCACCATGCCAAACAAGCCATTTATAATCTCCTTGGGCAGCATCACATGCTATGAAAGGGAACATAAGATGGATATTGAGGAAGATAATCAGTTAGGGTTCCATGATATCGTGCAGTGGATGACTAAAAGGATTTATCCTGAATAAACTTCTAGAGATGGCAAACTAGCTTTACAGTGCTTAGCATTACAATTTGCAGTTTTAGTTGATATGGAATTCCCCATCATATAGCGACAAACAATGGAGTTAAATTTCAAACCGGAGTGAAAGCATTGTTATAGAAATATGGAATTGAGCATCATAAGTCTTCACCATATCGTCCACAAGCGAATAGGGCAGTGTAAGCTGCAAAGAAGAACATCAAGAAAATTTTAAGAAAAATGGTTGAGAATCACTGAGATTGGGCTAGAAAATTGCCATATGCTTTATGAGGTTACACGATTACCGCAAAATCTACTAATGGGGCAACTCCTTATTCTTTGGTTTATGGAATGGAAGTTGTTATACCAACTAAGATAGAAGTGCATTCCTTGCGCATAATGATGGAATCTAAAATTGTAGAATGTCAATGGGCCGAAAGCCTTTATTAGGAGCTAGCTCTCTTAGAAGGAAAGAGACTCAATGCAAGATTAATGGATAAGCTCTATAAAAAGAGAATGGCTAAGCACATCAACAAAAGGGTAGATCCTAAGCTATTAAAAGTAGGAGATTTAATCTTGAAGTAGATAAATTTGAACGTACATGACCCTAAAGGGAAATTCAAGCCTAATTGGGAATATCCATTTATGATCAAGAGGATGTCTTTGAAACATGCTGTGAAGCTATTAGATCTAACAGGCAATGAGCTTATAGAGCTAGTCAACCTATATAAATTGAAGAAATTATGTTTAAGGTGAAACGTGTATGGCAAGGCCAAATTAATTTAATTCACCTTTTGTGTCTTTTGTTAACTTTAAAGCTTGATGTGTTGAGCTTATTTCTCAATATGTAAATGGTGTGAATTAATATTGTTGTTTTGGAATAAATAGGAAATATTTCAAAATTTTCAAGTGACAGCCATCCATTCATAAATATGTGGTGCATTTGTGAATAAATTATACTGTTGATAGTTGTTTAATACATGTCAATAAAAAGCAAGAAAGAAATACGCATCTATCTGCCAAAACCTATGAAAAGCCTAGCAGTTACAGTATCAATAGAGCCAGAATCAGCTCCGATATCAGAATAAGCCTACAGCCATAAGCAGTAATGGGAAGAGGCTGAAGTGTCGACTGCATCAGGAATAGAATAGTGGTATGGTTAGGCCACGTAGCAATAAAATGTGACAAAAATCTCTAGGTGATTAGTCCGCCTTCGAAAATATAGAATATGAATAAAGGAAAATGTGACAGCTGTCAAAAGTTGCATTAATAGTGGGCATGCCATTGCAAAAGATGCACGCCATTCAAAAGATAAGAATTTAGTAGTGGTGCATGCCATTACGTGTGGTGCTAGCCACAGCGCATATAGCCCATCCTACTTCTTTGCAGACTTTAACAAATGTCCTATTGTACACTACATTCATTTCTCTAACACCCAAAGAGATTTAGGATCATCAAGCAATGTTCATACAACAAATAAGAATATTGAAGAATTTAGGAAAAAAAATATTTGTATTGATAACAATAATTAAATGTTCACAATCATTTTGAAAGTTCCTACTAGTATATGTCTTATAAGAAGAAACAAAAAGCAACAAATGCAAAAGCTACACTAAGACATATAAGACGTTGTCTCCTCCGAGTCTTCGGGTTCGCTCTCGCCAGCCTCTTCAGGTTTAGCTAATTTGCGACCTTATCCAGCGTCAAGTCTAGTTCTGCCACCACGAGCATCCCGTCCTTAATCTCGCGACACAATGCCAATTCTCTACATCTATGCATAGCCTCCCAAGTGCTATGGGAAAGATCAAAGGACAAAATCTAACCAGACAAGCCCATTGGTCGATTCTTCATGGAAACGGGTTGGAATCCTTATGGTTCCTTTTTGTTGGATTATGGCTCGGTTTAGCACTTATGTGTGTCAGGTTGGCTCTTTAGAGCACTTTGACAGTGTGTGAATTGTTTAGAGTCGCCACCTTAATTTGTTTTTATTTTTAGGGAAAGATTAAGGAAAAAACCTCGTGATTGACTTCAATTTAGTTTGCCACAATGGATAAAATGCACTAGCCTCGAATCATTGGGTAAAAGGACTAGGTTTTCAGCTTCTTTCCATATGAATCTCATGGTTTGGGTTTAATTAATAAATCAGAATAATGTTTTGCATGAATGTCAGTTTATCAATGCAAGATCATACTTATAATGCATGGCAATTATAGACAAACATTAATAGTATAAATAATTGAAATGGGTGTAATTCGCGGGGATCCCAACTCTAGCCTCATTTATCGAGGATTCTAGGTCGTGTGACACAATCCTCTAAATCTCGACCGATCAGTTCGATCGAGGGCCTGCTACTAAGGTTGAAATCCATAGTTATGCCTTCGTACCTCATTTGTATAAGGATCAGGGCGCACAAAGTTCTACCATTGATTAGGATTGTAGGGTTTTGGGTGCCACTCTTAGAGTGGGTGGCTTATAAGGTGGCTTAAGGTGTCAAACGGATCAGGCTTTTGGTTGAAAACTGGTTTTCTGGTTTTGCCGAATAGACCAAGCTTAAAGCATTTTGAGTGCTAGACAGATCGGGCTTGACAGTTTATAAAGTGCCAGATGGGCTGAGCTTAATTGACAAAGATGACTTTAGGTATATACCCTAGGGTGTGTCACAGTACCAGATTGGAGCTCCAAATTTGTAAAATGACCAAAAAGGTCGAGTCTTTCTCCAAATAGCAAGGGTAGCACACAAGGACCTAAAATTAGTCTTATAATATTATATTATATTATATTTAGCTTTGGTCTAAGGAAAACCAAAGTCTGAGTGGAAGTCAAAATGATCGACTTCTGAGAACTAAGTCGAGCTTGGGCTCCACTAAGGAAGAAGAGCAAAGTCAGACTTTAAGGCCTTAGAATTGTTCGCAAAGGGGGAAATAGAGTCGTTGATGCTTGAGAAGCATTTAATCAAGCAACAAGAGGTGCCTAAAAAGAGGGAGGAATGCTAAATTTATAGGCTGGAGCCTCATTATGATAGTAGTATCTGGAGCCTCACTACCAAACCCTCTCCTCATACACTTGCCATGATGTTGCTTCAAAAATAGAGTACAAATAATAATCAGTAATGGATGAAATATTGCCTAACTAGGGCAAAGCATAGAAAGGTTTGAATACTTACTAGTTTGGATGTCCCAAAGCCACGACTTGCCATCGCCGAGCTGGAGGTTGCAGTAGTAGGCTTGCTGTTGGTGAATTTGAATATTCAGGGGCTTGATTACCATATTTGGGTTGGCATCAACCATTTAGGCGAGAGTGGCCAATGCATCGGCAAATAGATTCTTGGCCTGAGGCAAGTAGTGGAAAGACAGTTCGTCAAACTATTGAGCCAACTGGTCAAGGCACTGAAGGACAATTCTTCAAACTTTTTCTAACCCGACGATTCAGGCTTCATACTCTTCTTCATTGTTATTGACCTGAAATGTTAAATTGATACTGAAAGGTAACTGTTCCCCTTATAGAGTCACTATGACTATTCTGGCACCATAACCCTGATAGTTTATTGCTCCATCCAAATACATTTTCCATGCATCAGACTGAATCTGGAGAATATCTTCATCTGGAAATCTAAAATCTGCCACTTCTGCATTTCCAGGAGATGCAGTAAGGTGATCTTCTATCACACTATCTTTGATTGCCTTCTTTGTGACAAACTTTAGATCGAATGCTGCAAAGATGGTGGCCTATTTTGCCATCTTACTATCCAGATTCGGCCTCTCCATAAGGAATTCAAGGGGCTTTGATCAGTTATGACATGAGTCATATAAGAGCACAAGTAGTGCTGGAGCTTGATGCATACCCATGCTAGGGTTAGGCATAGATGCTTTATCTTACTATACTTCAGTTCAATGGCCAACATGTGCTTACTCAGGTAGTAAACAACATTTTCCTTGTGAGAATCTGGCACTTCTTGTGCTAACATAGCTCCAATGGCTTTGTCAGTCACTAAAAGATATAAGAAAAGAGGTTTACTTGGCCTCGGAGGCTGAAGGACCAAAGGATTGAGTAAGTATGCTTTGATCTTATCAAAGGCTTTCCGGCATTTATCATTCCAAGTCTTAGGGGCATCTTTTCTCAACTTCTTAAAGATCGGCCCACAAGTATCTGCTAACTGGGTGACAAACTGGTTGATATATTATAAATGGCCTAAGAACTCTTGAATCTCCTTTACTATCTTAGGAGGCTGCATCTCTAGGATGGCTTTTGGTATGGCTAGATCAATCTCAATCCCTCTTTGGGAGACCATGTACCCTAGGAAAATACTAGATGGTGCTATGAAAAGACATTTGGCTGGGTTGAGCTTCATATTATACTGACGAAGTCCTGAGAAGAAATACTCGAGGGCAATTAAATGACTTGGCCTATCCCTAGTGAGGAAAACCATATCATCAACGTATACCTCTATACTTTTGTGCATTAGATCATGAAAGATAGTACCATCCTTTGGTAGGTGGCTCTAACATTCTTCAGCCCAAACGACATCATCCTGTAGCAAAATGTACCCCCATTTAATGACAAATGAAGTCTTCGGTTTATTCGTGGATTGACTAGTATCTGATTATACCTTATATATAGATATGTTACTGAAATAACATTGGACCCGGCCATTCTATTAATAAGCAAGTTAATGTGGGGCAACAAGAAGTCATCCTAGGATAGGACTTCTTCAAATCCTTGTAGTCGATGCAAATTCTGGTCTTTCCATCTTTCTTTGGGGCGGGCACTATGTTGCCCAACCATGTAGGATAGTCTATCACCTTAATGAAGTCGTTCTCTAGCAGCTTAGTTGTTTCTTCTTTGATTCTGAAGGAAATCTCTAGTTTTTGTCTTCGGAGTTTCTACTTTACTGGCTTAACATGATCATAGGTGGGGATCTTGTGGACTACAATGTCAAGGTCTATGCCGGTTATATCACTAGAAGTCCATGCAAAGCAATCTTAGCACTGCTTGATGAGCTCTGACAACTCATGTTTACAGTCACATTCATGCACAATAAATGTATGCTTTTATTCATTTTCTGTGCCAACATATACTTGTTCTTTTGTTTTTATTTCTTTTTCATTTTCATTTTCTATTTTGCCAATAATCTCATTCTAGTTGGAAAGAGGGTAACAAGAAAATTGAAAATTTTCATTAATGATAAAAGTGCCATAGTCAGCATCTACATTGAGTTGAACAAAAGACCTCCGAAATCTAAAAGAGAAGACAAGGAAGACTCAAAAGACTTTGAATTAGACTCTGACTCAGTTTCAAATTGTAACTCAAATTCGAGCTTAAACTCGATAAGTAGGGTGAACTACTCTACATTCTCCTCTAAGTACCAATTCTAAAGGGGGGGGCTTGGATGGGTTGAATGAGGCTTATGGGGTTTGCTTCCACTTGATTGGTTATCATGCATAGATCAAAAATGAGGGATTAGCTTTTTAGTCGATGGGCAATACCAAGGTTCTTGAAAAAAGTAGTAGGGTTCAGATTCCCCCTCTTTAAAAAGTAACCATTCGATGTTTTGAAATATGGGCGCATCTGAATATCCCTAGAATTAACCTCTTTTCTTCACCATCATTTTGGCATCTTCCAACTCCTCTAAATCTTGGTCGGTCGATTTTAACCCAAGGCCAAATGGAGGGTTTGCAATAGGATGTTCAATAAATATGGCCATACCCTGTTGGTTTCGACCAAGTCCCATACTTGGAAAATAGCACATAGCCCTCATCATATTAGCAACTATAGGGTTATTGTGCTGGTCAAATTCTGTGGGGAATAATTCTTTACTAGGCTCTACTTTTGATGAACTAGACTGAGTTGAAGGAGAAGTCAAAGAGGGGATAAATAGTAGGCTTAGGTTAAATTTCTAAATGTGGAGCCAAGGTCGAGATGTCAAATTTTCCCACCAAGTCCCTTTTGATTGTAACCACTGCATTCTCATAGGGGAATTTTAGCTTTTGATGGAGAGAGGAGGCTACTGCTTTAGCCTTATGGATCTAGGGTCTTCCAAGGAGGAGATTGAAACATGTGGGAACATCTACCACTTGGAATGGTATGATCATAACTGCAAGCCCGATAGTGACTTCCAAGACAGCATGCCCAAAACTTCCCTTCTAGTGTTTTCATATGCTCTCATTATCTGGTCGGAGGGCATAAAGTCTTCAGCAGCAACCCAAGGCAGCGTGCAGCATTTAGGGGACACACATTCAGAGCAAAGTCATTATCAACTAAGACTATAGGCACTATCTTGTTCCTAGCTTGTACAGTAACATAAAGAGCATGGTTGTGGGTGGTATCCCTCTTCGAGATCTCATGATCAGCAAAGTGAATTGTCATGGCCAGAGGGTTCCTTGTGATAGACACCACCAATGCCTCTATTGTTATATTTAGAGTGGTCTGGCACTAGTTTATAACTTTGACCAAGGCTTGGCGGTGCACAACAGATGACTGAATAAAACCCCAAATTGAGATGTTGGCCTTAGCCTCTTCAATTGCTCCAAAACAAGATTCTCAGTTTGAGGGCCAACACTAGAACTTGGGGTGTCTTTGGCTAGAATGGCAGGATTAGGTAGAGCTTCAGGAGGAGGAGATGGGTATTGTCTACCACTCTGGGTGATTGCATTTATATCCTTAGGTATGTTATTTAGGTCTATGATACAACATGATTTATCCAAGATAGGGTGGATGAGAGAGACTAGGTTAGTGTCTAGCTCTTAATGCAATATGTGGATGTTGGTTTGATGGTGAGGAAGGGGGTTGGTATTTATGTTCGGCCTGGGTCAAACTAAAAGAATTTGGCCATTGTCCATAAGGTCTTCGATCTTGTGTCTGAGGGTTTTGCAGTATGCATTTAGGTTGTAGTTTTTAGGAATGGGGTTTGGTCTAAGTCTTGGTTGAAGTGACTGCATTAACTTTTCATCCATAACCTTTTGGAAAATGAATGATAGCTGGACCCCCAAGTCTGTGAAGTTATGCCGGTCAGATCTGGCAACTAGTCTTAGAGGAGGAGGAGGAATCTGTCTTTGGCCACTCAAATTGGCCATATATACCGCCTTTTTGGGTGACGGGAGGAACTGCATGATAACTCTACTGGGGTTTTCTGTATTTAATGGAGGAAGCCTAATCTTCCTTAATCTGATTTGGCTGAATCAAGTCTTCTATCTTTGTGTCAGTTGCAATCAGGGCCCTAAAGTCTAGGAGGTACTGGGTCCTTAGCAGTTTCTAGTATGAGGGGAACAAGTTCTTGACAATGATGTCGATCTGCTCTTGTTCAATGGGACGATTGAGCATTTAGGAATCCTTACCCCTCCACCTCATAAGGAATGAGGAGGACTCTCGGGCCCCTTGCTTGGTTGTCTCTAGGTCCCGCTGGTAATGTCAACCTCAATATTATAGTGGTATTGTTAGTTGAAAGCACTAGAGATCTCATCCCATGTCTTCTTCTTTGTGTTGTCAAGAGCGACAAACCACAGCAAGGCTGTGTCAGTCAAGGACTGTTGGAATAATTGAGCAAGGAGCACATTATTTACTCCAAGAGGAGTCAATGCCCCCACATACATTTTCAAATGGGTTTTGGAGCAGGTGGTGCCGTCAAACTTATCCATGCTTGACATCTTGAACTTGGGTGGTAGCCTTCCTCAGGGAGCAATGAGAGAGAGTCAACATCAATGAGGTCTTCATATTTCTTGATGCTCTTGAGAAATTTTTCAAAGGACTCCATCTTCTCCATCATTTTCTTTACCTCTGGCAAGGTTAACTCTTCCCCAGTCTAACTTGAGGTGGCAATGGCATTAGAAGTGTCTCGAACTTCAGGAATCAAGCCTTAGGCAATCTCATGCCATGGGTGGGACCACATACTGGTCATTAGATTGGAGCTCCATGATTTAAAATGACCAAAGAGGTCAAGTCTTTCTTCAAATCAAGCCAAGGTAGGACACGAGGACCCGAATTATAGTCTTATAATATTCTTAATTAACGGATTATTAATTAATTCAAGAATTAATTAATAATAAGTTAACTAGCTAATAGCTTTAGTCTAAGGAAGACCAAAGTGTGCCTTAAAGTTGAAAGGATTAGACTTTTGAGTACCAAGTCATGCCTTAACTCTACTAAGGAAGAAGAGCAAGGTCGGTCTATATTAGCTTAGAATCGTTTAAGGGAGAAGGAAAGTCGTTGATACTTGAGAAGCGCTCAATCAAGCAACAAGAGGTGCTTGAGATGAGGGGGGAAGGGCCATATTTATAGGCCAAGGGGAGCTACTGGAGAAAAACACGATGGCACCAACCACCTCGAAAATGGTACTAATGTGCCCTGATTCGATACCAATCAAGGTGCTTGGTACCAGCCAAATAGGTATCGATTAAGGGCTAATCGGTGTCATCCAGGGGCTGGTTGGCACCAATTAGGGCAAATTATTGCCTTGCCCCTGGTCTTTGATTGCAGGAATTTCAGGAGTCCATTCGGGGCCAAACAACGTTCAATCGAGCTTATTCTCGCACCGTTGGAACCGTAGCAGGATTTCCTAGAGTCTAGTGTTGAAATCATGGTCAACAATCACAAGGCCAATTCTTATTCAATTCTAGTAGTCACAAGTCACCTTATTAATAATTCCCTTTTAGACTTAGGATAACTTCACTAGTCTCTGAAAAGTTCCACTATATATTGATTTATCATTTTTTTTTTTTTTTGGATTCTCCAAGGAGGATCACTCTAATCCCTTCGTTATGACTAATCCCCTTAGTTTATCCAATATCAATTATTTAACTATAGTAATTCCTCAATAATGATTCTCTACCTTATTTAACCTATTCTAGTACATACTTTTTATTATTCGACAAACTTCTTCTTGGTAACATTTAGCCTATCGAGTACATTTTTATAACTATTTTGAAGCCTAAACACCAATTTCTATGCTCCTATGTGATTCCCTTAAGCAATCCTTCTCTCATATACTACCAGTTTCTCTAAACTTTATTTGGTTCATTGTTGATTTCTTCTTCTATTAAAGTCATTTGACTCAAATCTTCACTCTCTAATGTTTTTTTTGTATTATAATTTCAAGACTAAATTCTTTGTGATAACATTTCTAAGCTTAGTCTCTAAATTTCTTTAACTTCTCCATTTGGAACTACTACTCCATTTTATTTTACCTATTACTCTACCTCTATAGCTTATCTATGTTACTACTCCAACTTCACCTTAAGTCTTGGTTTAGTCCCCAGGATAGACAATTTGATATGTAAAAGAGAAATCAATCCTGTAGTCATTTCAAATAATTCAACTTTAATTTAACTAGTTGTGACATGCCATTGATTCAAAACATTTAGATAAATAGTTGCTAACTTTAAGATAGTGAATTCTCAATAACTAAACATAAATAAATTATTCAAAAATCATAGTTCAAATTAGTGGTGTTCATCAAACCGCCTAAACTGCATAAATCAATCCAAAATTGCGGTTTTAAAAGACTGATGGTTTGGTTTGATTTTGTAAAATTTAAAAACTGAGCTTTTCGTTTGATTTACAATTTTAGAGTCAAAACTGCCCAAACTAAACCAAACTGTTATATATATGTTTGAACTTTTAAATTCAATTCAATTTTCGAATGAAAATTTCCTTTTTATTGATTAATTTATATTAGGTAGTAAATTATGAGATTAGTTGATATTGGATAATAATTAAACAATATTTTTTTATTAATTAGATAAATTATATAATTATTTATAAAATATTCAAATGTTAAAGATTCATGAAAAATTAGATTATATGAGAGTAAAACTACAATTTTTTAGAATTTTTATGAAAAGACCCGAAAATTCAATTTCATAGAATTTTCATTTAAAAACTATATTTTTATTCCAACCAATGAAATTATTTTATTATTGGTAAGCCAAACCTATAAACAAGTTTGAATTTTTCGAAAACCAAGTGGAAAACCCGTAAACCAAGTAAAAACCAGTCAAATCACTAAATTGGACCAGACCGATTCGAATCGAATTAGAATAGTCTAGAAACTAGCTTTTTCTTCTTTTTTTTCCTTTCTCTTCTTCTTCTTCTTCTTCCTGGTCTCCTGCGGCACCGTTCCTCCCTTCTCCCTCCCTTGCGGCACCGTTCCTCCCTTCTCCCTCCCTTCCCGTTTCTAGCCACCGCTCGACGAGAGCGAGGTGGTGATCGACTCCCCTAGAGCTGCTGGTCCCTTTTTCGGCTTCCTTCCACGCTAACAGAGCCTCTAATGGTGCCAATGGAGACTGTCTCCATCAACAGTTCTCGTTCTTCAATCTTCGGCAATACCAGGTGACTCTGGCAATGTGAAGCTTCAAAGTGAGTCTCGATCGACTCAGCTCCTCCACGCGGTCGACTTAGAAGATAACATTAGGAATAGACTTGGATAGTTTAAAGGTATGAAGAATAATATATAACAAGTTGTAATATATATATATATATATATATATTATATATAAGATATATATATATATAATATATATACTAGAGGGCAGTGGTACATAAAAATTAGAGGAATTTATACATACATATATATACTAGGGGCAAGTGGTACATAAAAATTAGAGGAATTTATACATACCTTGCTAGACTTGAATAAGGAAAAGATTGATCTACTATAGACAGGTGAGATAGGTAAGTTGATATACGAATTAAAGTTGAAATAGGTAGATTATTGCTTCTGTTGCAATTTTAGTATGGCAGTAACTATTTTAACCATTAGCTTAAGTTCTTGATATAATGTGAAGGAAATTGATATTATACTTTAATACTTTGATGGAAAATGAAAAAATTAGCTTATGTACTACAGATGCTGATTAGGAACCTTGCTATTGTTCCTTAATTGAGGTGTAAACTGAAATTCCATATAGAAACAAATAAATTATTTAGTTTAACGCAGAATTTGATAAAGGAAATTGAGTTAGTAATGTCTATTTATTTGATGTGATATTTGAATTGTAAGGTAGAATTAGGTCAGGATTTAAGAAATTTTATTAAGGACCTTCGTGTTGATGGGTATTAGGCAAACAGTGAGTATTTAGGGTAAGTAATAAATATTAGATCGAAATACTGGTGATTAAATAAATCATTAATAAAGATGATTAGTAGCACGAAAGAAATCAATTAGACGAAATAATTAATAAGTATACTCTAATATCTTTAGAATGGACAGAAAAGCAACATAGGTGGAATGGAAGGATATTAAAAAGAAAAGAGTTAAGAGAACTAAAAAGTGAATTAGCAAAAGATATTATTATGAAGGTCAATTTTGATGACAAGTTTCAAAGTAACTTGAGAGATCAAGTATTTGAGAGAGATTGATGGTTAATTAGAAAGCAGTAAAATCTCTTTAAAGGTAAGATAGCTATATGGATTGTAGTGAGGTCTTTAAGTATAGGGGCCATCTAATAGTTGAACTGGTTTATGGTAAGAATATCATTGGAAGAATAAGACTTGGATAGGTAGGGACTAAGAAAGCAAGCTGGAATCGCCTAGTGATACTATAGACAACGAAGGTTACAAAGAAGATTTTTCTTGAAATTTTGAACTAAAGTAATAGTTTTCAAATTTTTGATCAAGAAGATTTTAGTAATAGCATATGTGAATAAAATGGGTTAAATCTTATTATAAATAAATTAAATTTCAATCTTTTTTAATTTTCATAAACTATATGTTTGGTCTTTATAAATATATATTTTGCTTTCATAAAATATGTAACAGACTGATTTTCTTTTAGTGTCGGTAATAGTAATTTACCAGTCTGTGAATAGTACCATCGGTCTGGGACTTGATATTATTTAGTCCGGAAAAATTACTGTGCATATTTAATATTTTATTTATTATTTTTGGAGCATGTTTGCATGATTTAGGCGGGTAGAAAATATTTCATGAATATTATTGGAGAGTTTATGTATTAAAAATATTATTGGAGAGTTTATGTATTAAATGCATAATATTTCTAGTGTGGTATTTTAAGAAATAAAGATGAGGATTATTTTAAGTGGAGGTTAATTTAATTAAATGGTGAGTTTTAAATAATAGTAGAAGAGAATTATTTGAGGAAATATTTTAAGAGCCATTGTTGGATGAGATTACTTAGGACTTGATCTTAGCCACACATTTGGCATGAAATGAGGAAGTCAAATTTGACTTTGGCACCTTAAAGTTATTTTCTTTCTTCACTTCTCCTTCTCCACGCCATTTCCATCTTCTTCCTCTTTTTTTCATTTTCTTCATTTTCTTACCTCCAAATTACCACCAAGTTACCTAATTAAACCATAGAATAGTACTTAATTCTTAAGAGCAAAGAGAAGTGAAGTTACCATTGAAGCAAGTAAGTTGTGGTTTTTGAGTTTTGTGAATTGTTAAGTAGAATTCATGGTTTAGACATGTTATTGATATTAATAGTAGAAGTCTGGTTTAGACATGTTATTGATGCTATAAATCATGCTCCAAACTATTTCTTTTGTCAGTTTTGCATTAAATGTTGATTCTCATACTTTGAAGAGGGTGGAACCCCTCCTCAAAAGGGTATAAAAAGAGAAAGCCAAGGAGTAAGGCTTTCCAAGCTTATTCAAGCTTGTTAATAAGGTTAGTGCAATCATATTCTCTTTTCCTTTCACTTGTTTAAGTTTTTTTTACATCGTTAGGTTTTTGAATATATTTTGTTGTATGTTTTGGTTAAATTGATGAATTTTAATGTGAGATATGTTCTGCCGTGGGATTGGAACTCATTTTCGACCCCTTTATACTTTCCATCTGTTTCTAACTTCTTCATGGAAGTTGTATCTCTATTTCTCAGCTTTCTAAAACATATTTTTATGTCTAATTCCAATACTTGTAGCTCAACTTATGATTTAAATACCAAAATTGGTTCTGTTATGGTGCCTTACCTGTATACCCGAAATGATTGTCCATTTTGACCACTCAAATGGCAAAATAACATCTTATGTTCTTCATAAAAGTTGTATCTTTACTTCTTATCTTTCCAACCCATCCAACCTATCCTTCTTGTGTCCATTTGGAAGATACAATAAGCTCAACTTATGGCTGAACACCCCAAAACTGACTCTGTTTGTGACGAGCTACTTGCAATCACTAAATTGAGTGCCATTTATGACCACTAATAATGACAAAGATTAGGCTCTTCTGAGTTATTCATAAAATTTGTTTCCCTGTGTCTTGAGACTTCTCTCGTTCTAGATTGGTTTCATTTGAGTGTTTGGTTAAGTAGGAATTCAATAAACATTGGTTAAGGGACTAATCTCGCGCAAATAATGCCAAAAATGCACTCCTGAGTGAAAACCGTGCCAGATGGTCTAAAGAGCGCTCGATTTCGAGCAGCCACGATTTTTTGGCCACCGTAGACGGCGATCTGAGGACCGACCGACGAGTCTCCGGCAAGGCTCCAAGAGGCAGAATCACCTCTTCCTCATGCGAATCGTGGCATCATAGTCTGATTTTTGATTGGTACGCTCTAAGACCCAATTCCAAATTTTTTGGTATAAATTCCAATTTAAAATTTTTAGTTGTTTAATTTAATTTTGAATAAAGAGATAAATATACTTAATTTTGAAAGTTTAGCATACGAGTCATTTAGAATATTTTAGCCTTTATGTTAGATTAGTTGAATATTTAAGTAGATTTAATTAAATAAAAAGAAATTAGAAAATTAGATTATTTGAGTAGCTTTATATATAAATAGAATATTTTAGTCTTTTATAAATAAATTAATTTTGATTAGTTTACGGTATTTATGGTAGCCGGTTGTGATTAATTATTTGGTTTAGGATTTAGAATTATCAAGTGCATATATGTGTCTGTGATGGTTGATAAATGTTGTCTAAGGCGAATGGGTTGATTTTATTGATTGCTCGACGGATGGGCTGTGTGAATTGGGTAAATGTTTAGATGAATTAAAAATGGTTATGGAGGATGGGATTAGTTATTGTGAATTGTCCGATGGATGAGCTTTGAGAATCTATTATCGAATTGTAGTCTTAAGCAGGTGTTTTAATCCAATTTTAGGAGAGGTTCTGCAGAAATTTCGCTAGAATCTATGCTAGATATATTTAATGGTTAAGTTATAGGCTTATTTGGAATAATTATTTAACCTGATATATTTAAGATAGAGTACTTAATTCAATTCAATTCTCTCTTCTACTTCGAATGCCATTTCGTTTAGATCGCTGTAGTTGCTCACTGCTTTAAAGAGTTAGGACCTGAAATTAGGGTTTTTCCCATTTAGCAATGTAAGTAATAATAGGTAGTATATATATCATATGCATCATACATAAACTCATTACTATGCAACGCTTCCTCTTTATTTGTTTATTTATTTATTTACTTGTTTATTTATTTTTCAAGTATTAATTATTTTATTATAGCATTTGCTTATATATATTTATTAGTACCTATATGTGAATGTATATATATATATATATATAATATAATATATATATATAATATATATATTTATCAATACCTATATGTGAATGTCTAATTGTGCACTTGCATTATGATATTTAATTGTTTGATGTACTTGCATATAATTGTACTACTTGATTACATGTGTTGTATATAACAATGTTCCTTGTTTGTGTGGAATTGGGATGAAATAGGTCACCATGGGTTTGTGAGGGCGGTCAGTGATACCGTCGGCCAGGTATGGGGAGATCGATGCCCCCGTGTGCATCTGATGATATATGATATGGAAAACCACAGGGTGGCCTTGATACGGATCAAGGGAGCAAGATGAAGGATCCTATAGCTCTACCCGCGGGGCCAATCACAAGAGCTCGTGCAACCAAGCTACGAGCAGCATTGAATGCATTTGCTCAAGAACAAATCACATTGTAGCTTCAAGATCATAATTATGCAAGCTGTGAGATTGAACTTGAAGAAGCACCAAAGCTTGTCATGCTGTCATGGTGCTTGAGCGTGCAAAGAGGCTGCCTGTTGATGAAGTGCATGATTCTATACCTAGACAAATTATGGAGGATGTTATTTCTAAATATGAGTTAATAATGCGGTCTGTGTTCGGCTTGCCCATTGTCCTGTTTTGGTTAAATTCTTTTTAGTGACTTAATTAATTAGTGTAAGGCTGGTTGGGTTTATTTTCCTGGGCCAGCCCAAGATTAGTTAATGTTTAAAGTCAGGCTTTGTTTTAATTAGTTAGCTTGGGCTTATATTTAATTAAGCCCATTTGGGCCACATTAGGCCACATTAGGTTTAGGCCTGGGCTAACTTAAGTTAATAGCTAAATTAGGGTTAGCATAGGTTATTTATATTGTTGTAAGAGCTGCACGGCAGCCACCATTGAATATTGAATTTTAATCAAAACAAATGTGTTTTCCTTTGTTCTTCAAGAACAACCGTGTTCTTCATCCTTGTATGAATAGAACCGAATTTTCCTTAGTAATTAGGCTTGTGAGTTCTACAAGATTAATTGCGCCAAGAATTTCAGAGTTGTTTGCAAGAGTACTTGAAGGTAAGATTCTGATTCTTGTTTTAAATTCCTTGTTTTTCTCTCTTCAAGAGTACTTGGGGGTTAAAGGGATTGACGGGTACTTCCGGTGCTTGAC
Source organism: Jatropha curcas (assembly GCF_014843425.1). Next base: position 22,992,023 of record NW_023590789.1, read on the forward strand.
TTTCCGCTAGATTTACCTTTGTTAAAGGGATTGACGGGTACTTCCGTGATTGTATGCTTTCCGCTAGATTACCTTGTTGATTTGCAAGAGTACTTGTTAATTGGCTAGGGTTGTATTAGGCCTCCTATTGGTCATGGAAAAGAAAAGAGAGTATAAAAAAAAATGAGAGGGCTAGTCAAGCTAGGATTAGACCAGTTGACCATGTATAGGGGATCGGCTCCCTGGTGCACACTTCATGAGAGGATGGGCCATGTGTGAGGATGGCTCATTGGGGGTTTCGATGACACCACTGACTAATCTCCACGTGTTTGATTACTTGAGGGTGTGATTGTTTGTGGGTGCTGATGATGTGCCATTTATTTGATTGGATGAGTGCTCATTTTAGTGCTTCAGGAAGAATTTTGTGTGAATGCTTTTGTTATCCATTAATTATTATTCATTGTTAAGCTCACATTTCTTTTGTTTAAATCCTTCCAGGGAGTAGATTCTTTTGCCCGATTAGAGCTCTATCTCCTTCCCCACAGAGCTAGAAATTAACTTTTAGAATTAGCAGTTATTTAATTATATAGCTTTATGTACTAAAACTTATTTATACTTGTCTATTAGTGAACTCCGCAGTTATAGGATTGTAACCGATAAACTCATGAGGAGGTTTAGTCATTTATTTATATGAATGCATGAGATTGTTATGTTTTGTATTGTAATTGGGCCCAAACTATGAAATGATTAAGATGTTAGATTTGGGCCAAAGTATAATATAATTATAAGATTCATTTGGTATGGTTGCATTTTAGTGGTTCAGGCTTACTACGGGCCTCAGGGGCCTTAAGCTTACCTGGGCCCTAGTGCCGGCCCGACACACGAAAACGAGTTCTGACATTTTAGTAACAAATGTAATTAAATTAAAATTCATATTCTATATTTATGAATTGCTTAATTATTATTTTACTAATATATAACATTTTTTATACTATCCTAAGAATATAAATACAAAAAAAAAATTAATTTAAAAACTTTTAATAGCTATTCAAAATCATGTGTATTTTATGACGTAATTTTTATTAATTCATTTTGCATATTTAGCATAATGTTAATCTTTCTTTTTCTTGTGAACTAGATGAATGAGGAAGTTTAATTTCTCTTATTTCAAACCATCAAACCGCCAAACCGAACCAAACCAAACCACCACCAAAGATTTGGCTTAGTTTGAAATTTTTGATAGTCTGGTTTAGTTTTAATTTTTTCCAAATTGCCACTTTAGGTCTGGTTCAATTATTATATTCAATCCAAACCGACTCACGAACGGCCCTAGTTCAAATAAGCTCACTTTCTTAAACTCAATGCTTATCTTTAAAACTCCAATTTTCTAATACTTTTCAAATTGTTTTCGAAGCATTGCCTCTCATTGGATCAAGGTGCACTAGGTGATCAGGGTACTACACCATTTCCCCAATTGATTTTCTGCTTCCAATCGGATTAAGAAAATTTAACAAACTTATACTTTCTCATGAGCTGTCAATTACCCTAGGCATGCATGTAATTCACTATGTGTTGTTATTTTGATAGCACATTGTTTTGATTCTCATTCTAAATGTTTACAGATTTCCTTCCATTTTAGTGCACAGTGAGTCCACCTGCACTACAATAGAGGTCAATCTGGGACACGCCTCCTATGTTGGTTATGGTCAATCCCAACACAGGAGTCTCGAATGGGGTTTCGAAGTTCTGAAATTGATTCCTAAGGCCTAATTTCTGCCTTGATACCATCTTTGTCACGATCCGTTTCCAAAGACTAGACTGGCACTACAACCTAGGTGGGTTCAAGGCCTCCTAGGTTCGTAGCAAGCCTAAATTTGTTGAGCCAATACACTATTCATATCAAGGCCTTTGGCCCAATAACCAATCCATATAAATAAGGTTGTAGGCTCATCCAAACATTTCATAATTAAATTCAAATATCCAATAGACTTATTTCATAATTGACTGATACGTCGTGATTATATATAAGATAGAATACATATATCTATCTTAGTCAATTATAACCCATTCGGAATACAATTGTGGAATCTCTATATACATTTTAGATCAGCAAATGTATACATCCCTAATGCTCTTCTTTAATTGTGGTTCAATTTATTCATATCCATCGGACTTTCTTTGCTTCTTAAGACTTGGAGAAAAATAATAAGGTAAGGGTGAGCGCCTAAACTCAATGAGTAGAGTTAGATAACCCTCTCACCCCACACAATCACACATATGATAATCATGTTATACAATCGATAGCCCTCCGACTAATTATAAAAGAGCAAGCAGGCACGAATGCATACTTATCAAACATGTCACAACAGTTCAAGTAACCGAATAATGGATATCAGTCTGTGGGTTCACCCATCATAAACAAGGATCATGCTCACCCCCAAAGCATGCTTGAAAATAATTTTCAAAAAAATAAATCGATGATCCTTATGTCAAGGGCACTTAAGGAGCCTAGCCTCATTTGGGCTTGATAGATCCAATCCATCTGATTTTCCTTTCTTTCCTTTTCTTTTCCTTTCTCGAATTGAAACATATGAATAAATCAAAACCCATCCATAAACAATTAAGAATCGGACTCAAATCATTAAAACCAAAGAAAAATTTGATTCAGACCAAACCAACTGAGAATGGACCGAATTAGGGCTTGTAACCAATCAGGAGGAGAGAGAAAATCTCATCTCCCCCCCCCCCATTTTCCTTCTCCTGATTGTTGACCCCTTCTCCTCCTCCTCCCCTTTCCGTTTTCTAGCCAAATCTCCATTATTTCCGATGAACGAGCAATTTAAATTGATTTACTCGATGAAGAAAGCTCAATTAAACCTTAATTCATGCAATAAGGTCTTGGATTGAGAGAAATCATAGCTAAAGGGTTCGATATCATTGCAATACTGTTTTCTGGTGATTCACACCATTTTGGCAAGCCTAGAACACGAGGTTAGCACCAATCGACTCTACTCTCCATCCTCTTTCATTTGATGCCTCCTTGGCAATTTTTATAGTCAGAATCGGAAAATCTATCTCGGTGGCCGAATGAAACAGTTCGGCCAATTTCCTGCTAAATGGTTTATACCCACCTTGATTTGATCACATATTAGTGATCCTCTCATCGAAACGAGCAAAATGGTATATGGTTTGTAAATTTTGGTGAAGGTTCAATGTTCCAACCACCATGCATAGTGGCAAGCGGCGATAGCCTGGCGACTCTCCAGCAAGGACCCAAGAGACAGAATCTCAGGCTCTTCATGTAGATCACCATGGTATACGCCAAATCTTGACCGGTGAGCAATAAACTTCGAATTCTAATTTAACTACAATTTTTTCGATTTAAATTGATAAATTCTCGTTAAGCTATAATTAGTTTACATATAAAGATTAATAGTTTGAAACTACTAAGGAGCTTAGTTGGGTTTAGAACTTGAATTTTTGGATAAAAGAATGTGTTGTAGCTTAATTGAACTCGAGTATGAGTTATAAATGTGAAATACAAATATGTATATAGATAAGTGTTATAATGACATTTAATGAACAATGATGATAGTGATGTTGAACGATGAACGAATGAATGGAGGATGGGATGTGATTGAGATTGATTTACTCAACGAATGAGTTGTGATTATGTATTGAATTTTCTTAGCGATTGAACAGATAGATCATCCTATTTTAGGAGAAATGCCGTCAGATTTTCGGCAAAAACACTTATTAAAGAACTATAAGGCTTATTAAAATTTATAAATTAGAGTAAATAAATAAATAGAGCAATAATAAATATATAGATTGATAAGTTAAGACGAGTAGATATATTGGCCAAAATTAATAAATGCATGAGAATTAAATTTCTTGAATTAGAATTCTCACTCAGAATTTTCTTTCTAGATTCTTATAATTTCCAGAATGACAGGACAAAAGTTAGTAGGTCCTACAACCTTATTGGGTGAAACGCATGATATGAATGGTGTATTGGCTTAACAGATTTAGGTTTGCTACGAGCCTAGGAGGCCTTAAGCCCACCCAAAGCCCTAGTGCTGGTCCAACTCTTGAAAACGGATCGTGACAATTGATTTTTTAAAAATATATAGTAAAATATCTAAATTGCCCTTCTTAAAATTAAAGTTTCCTATTTAATTTTGCTACAAAACATCTAATAAGCATGGATAAAATTGGAAAAAAAAATAATTAATATACTAAACATCTAATAAGCATGGATAAAATTGGAAAAAAAAATAATTAATATACTCTCAAAATCCTAAATTAACAGTTAAAATGAAACAAGGTAAAATATTCATTTGTCACTATTAAAGTGGTACTATTTAATTTATTTATGAAGATATGAAATTTTTTAATTAATTAAAGAGGAAGTACTATTAATTAATGGCCCAACAAAAGAGAGAGGGGGTCTCGCAAGGTGGGCCAGCGTCCGTTGAAATCCCCGTTAAGGAATTATCTTCATTTGGGCCCATCACTGTACAGAAACAGTACAATTAATAATAATCAATTGCAGGTTTTGTAAAGGAATCATTTTTACAATTTCAATTTTAATTTTTTGGTCTATAATTTTAATTTTATAACTGGTCACATTATATAATTTAATTTTTATCATTATTTTTTTTGCAACTTATTATGTTTTCTATCCTGGGATAGAAGTTGCGAAAATTTTGTAATGAATTAAAAAAAATTAACAAAATCCTCAATTTCAACTAATTCTTTTAATTTTATCAGTTGATAGTTTATATTTAATGTTTCATAATAATGGTGGCTTTCATACGATTGATGGTCAAATTCAGGTGACATCTATTAAAACTAATTGTGTGACCTATTACACATGATATTTCAACATTCACTGAGAAATTCACTAACAACTCAATATGAAATTCAGCTTCTTTAATTAGTTAGACTAGTCATGTTATGGTAAGTTTTAAATTTTGACTACATAAAAGCCAATATTTTTTTGTCTAAATTGTTAATAACGTGTGTGTTCGCCTAAAATATAGATGAAGCAACAATAAAACAATAACAGAATTCAGCAAATTAACTTCTTAAGGGTATGATAGTAAACCGTGTGAATATGTATTTGTGAACCATCAATTAAACTCAGCATTATGACTTAAAGGCAAGTAAATGATGTCAATTCTGAGAAAAACACGGTGAGCCTAAGTGAAGGAGACTCAGAAGAATAGACTGAAAAATATTAGAGAGAACGGAAAATAAATAAGAAATGAAAACAAGTTTGTGTAATTGAATTAGTTGCATCCTCTGATCGTATTTATAATCCCATTGATAACAAATTATATATATTTTTTACCCTAATTAGACTTCTAAAATATTATTAAGGTGACACTCTAGCTGGATCACACATCAGTTAAGCACAAGGTGAAAAGTGATGTATATAAAAATGAGCAAGTTTTAAACTAGTAAAACGCATTTTGGAATATGAAATGGTTCTAGTCTAGGAATAAATATATGCGTATTATGCTTAAAGCGGACAATATCTTACTAAGCCTGAGATTCTTTAATACTTATAAAAAATATTAATTCTGTACGGACTAGATCCAAAGCGAATAATATCTTGCTAGAACTGAGATTCTTTAACACTTTATAAAGAATGTTAATCTATCAGAGCCGATCAAGTGTCCTTGGAGGTACCTTGGGCCTCATGAGTAAAGAAATGTAATTAATTATTTATAATTTTAATATATGTTTTCGGCAGAAAATATTTGCTTCCTCGTTTACTTTTCGGGCCGAGATTGACATTTTGGGCTAAACTATATTACTTGGTTTAAAACCCTTAGCCCAAGTAATAGAATTTAAGCTCATCATGGCTGATATTAACAGTGGCCCCCTGTAAATAGCATTCAGGCTCAAATATCAACGGATATGTTGCATCTTTTCCAGCCCAAGTTTGTCTGTTTACATTCCACTACGGATCTTCATTTTTCCGTGTAAACCACTGAATTAAATCAAACGAAACCAACTTAGGTATATATATAGATTCCGTCTGTAAACCACGTAATTAAATCGAAACGGGAAAACCAACTTAGGTATATATATATAATAATAATATATATATATATATATATATGTTAAATGATATTTACATTTTGTTTAAATTTTTTTTAATAAGTTATAAATTACTTTGTAATTTCAACAGAATTAATATATTATATATTAATTTCAAATTTGATTACGTTATATATATGCAGTTCAGTTTCAATTTGTAACCCCTCAAAAATAATTTAGTTTCCAATTCAGAAAAAGTTCCGCAAACCATAATTATCAAATTGTTTGAAAATATATGTTAAATGATATTTACATTTTGTTTATTTTTTTAATAAGTATAATTACTTTGTAATTTCAACAGAATTAATATATTATATATTATTTCAATTTGATACGTTATATATATCAGTTCAGTTCAATTTGTAACTCAAAAATAATTTAGTTTCCAATTCAAAAAGTTCGCAAACCATAATTATCAATTTGGTTTGAAAATTTCTTCAAACCGCTCTAAACTAGACCGTGAAACACCCCAACCTTCTACTGCCTCTTCATCATTAGAGCTGTAAGGGTGTTTAGTTTAACTTTTATGTCAGTCAAACCTACTTTATAGTAAAAAAAAAAAAGTAAAAGTAAAATAATATTTGGTTTGATTTTAAGTTAAAAAATCTACTAAAAATAAGTCAAAAAGTCATAAGGTAACCCTTATCTACTTATTTTAGGTTTTGATAAAGTAAAGGACTATATTACCTGAATAATTCTTATATTACCCTTGGTTTTTAACAAACCTTTAAATTTTCTATTTAATTAGTATAGAATATTTGATAATTATAACAAATTAAGTTACTTTGAATGGTTGAATTGCTTAAAAATAACTTTTAAATAATCTTACCAAATATTTAACTACTTAATTTTAGAATAACTTATATATAATATCTCTCAGTTTAAGTCGTGGAAACTTGTTCAGACATATTGGATTAAACTATTAAAAATATCCCAAAATTTTTGTTTTCTAATAATTGCATTACATAGCTAACTTAATCCTTCTAGCAATCTAATTGTTACCTTTTGTCACAATTGTACCCTAATTCAAAATTGGTCAAAATTAGTGAATGAAAAAAAAAATTAAAATGTGGATCTCACACCTCATATTTGAGTTGAGTTAACAATTTGGTGGTTGTAACAATTGCACCCTAAAATGATTTTAATCCTCATATACCTAATTTTAACTTTTTATCACAATTGCATATCAAATTCAAATTATGGTAAATAATACTATCATAATTGCACCCTACATTCAAATATGAGTCATAATCAATGACAATTTCAATCTAAATTCAAGAAGAGATGAGTTCGGAATAAAGCAAATTATGGCAAATATGCAATCATAATTAAAACTTTAAATTCAAAATTTCATCTCGTTTTTTATGTGCAAAGCCTAAATTACTCGAGAAAATATAGTGCACTCCAAAAACAACCTTTAACCTCCAAACACCCCGTGCAAATTATGTAAATTTATTGAATAAAAATACTAATTGTGAGTCTTACATCTGCACGTTAGGTTAACTAATCCAAAGGGTTGGTTAATTGAAATGGTGTATTTCATGAACCTCTTCTATGAAATCATTTGCAAAATGTTTTGCTTTATTTTGAACTCATCTCCTCTTGATTACTTCTTCTCTAGTAATCTAGGATTTTTCTATTAAAATAAGATAAAATATAAAATTAAGATGAAATTGTAATTGAATGTGACCCCTAATTAAAATTTATGTGCAATTATGGCTTTATATTTGCCATAATTTGAATTTGAGGTGCAATTGTGATAAAAAGTTAACATTAAGTAATTGAGGGATTAAGATCATTTTTGGATGCAATTGTTACAACGGCTAAAGTTTAAAGTATTATATAGTTTAGTCAACTCATTCCTTGGAATAAGTTAACTCAAGTATAGATTGTGAGATCCACATTCAATATATTTTATTTACTAATTTTGACCAATTTTAAATTAAGGTATAATTGTGACAAAAAGTTACAATTAGGATGCACGAGAGGTTAAGTTGGATTTAGAATGCAATCGTTACAAGATGCAAAGTTTGGAGTATTTTTACATATTGTTTGAAATTGAAATTATTTGATAGGTTTGGAGAGTAAAGTAAGGTAGAGAGAGATTATTTAGTCGTTTGAGAAAAAAGTTTGAGGGAGAGTATGGTTTTTTGAAAGTTATTTGAAGGGTTGAAAAATCCGTCTGAACTCCCCAATCTTCAATATCCCAAATCGGAGTGTAAGCAAAATTGGGGTGTAAACATGGTTAAAAATTTTAATTTCTAAAATTATCCATAATTATATTTATAAATCTTTCATGATAAACGTATTTACGTAATATTTATATGTAATATTACCTTCCTCTACCATCAAACCAAACAAAAAAATGTTATTAAACCTTCATTTATACTTTCTTCAAAAATACAAAAAATACATTTATCATATTTCCTCTTACCATACTTTATTATATCTTGCTTTAATAATCTCTCTCTTCCTTCATCCAAACAATGCCTTAATAGTTTAGCCGATATATTGTTATGATCTCGGAAGAACCTTTTAGCCGATATATTGTTATGATCTTGGAAGAACCTACGCTCTACAGTCTTGGCGCTACTGTAGCTTGTGAGGTTTTTTTCTAACTCCAAGCAAAATGCTAAACGTAATATATTTTATTTGCTAATTTTGACCGATTCTAAATTAGGATATAATGATGATACAAAGTTATAATTAAGATGCCTAGAGATTAAGTTAGTGCAATTATTGAGACGCAAAGTTTAACATATTTTTAATAGTTTAGCCAATATATTCTTATAATCTTGGAAGAACCTACACTCCACAATTCTTGCATCACTAACCACCCCACTCTAAGAGCCATATTTTCTTCTTGATAGAGAACGTCATAAGTGAGACAAGGAAACGAAAGACCATAAGGAAAATTCCTCATTTTCTTGCAGTTTTCCGCTTGCCACACGAGCTAAAACCTATTTTCTTTCTCAAAAGCATAAAAAGAACACTCTCAAAATTTTATTGGATGGGTTCCAATGGAGACGAAGAGGTGAAGGAGAATGTTATTAGGTGTGCCCTAAACCATCTAAAAGGTAGTTGCACGTAGATATCATATTTTTTGTGTTATATATTTTATTAATTAATAAAAAGACATTATTTATCTTTATATTCAATTAATGTCCATTTCATTCTCAACCAAAAAAGAAGATAATTATCCATGATGATTACTTCAATCGTTGAGATTTACATTTTTCTATAGAAATTTTATAACTGACTTGCTCTCAATTTTACACAAAATTTGCACAAGCAGAAAGCCCAAGTTAGAGAAAAGCTAAATCATCCAAAAAATTAGGTTGGTTAATCTTCAGCAGCCAAAAGAACCATGAGTTACAGGGAGAATTCAACGCATCAGCTTACAGAAGATTCACATTTGCTCTTGACGGCTAAAGCTGCTGCTCTATACCATGAGGCTGCAGCTATAGCTCCTGGATCAGGGACCGATGCAAGCATCTCTGCTGAGACATAGGTAGAGCGGCCAGCCTGCATAAACCATTTCATGAGACCCCCACATACATGCGACGCAATGCACAAAATGGTGAAACAAAATTGCAACAGGACATGGATATCGCATGCAGCTGAAAAATATACTAAATACTACAAAAAAAGCAGTAACATTCAAACAAGAATGTTAAAGAAATCAACAAACTATGCACCAGAATGAGGCACTGACAATATCGTGTTAGCAAACCTCTGCAAGTTTACAAGCGCTACACGCATGGACTCAAGTGTAAATTGCCACAAATTGAACTCATAGATTAACTGTCATGTTTGGAGTTTGACTCATTCATGTTTTCCAGATTTTCATGCATTCAATTATTTACCTTTTTTGTGATTCCTGTTTTGTAGGAGGGTGTCCTCCACTTTCTTTTCATCTAAATTTGTTTCCAGTTTGTAGGAGGGTATTCCTCCACTTTGAAGTACTGCTCCTTTGATTCAGGAGGTAGTTACTCCACTCATGTATTTAAACAATAACAATCAATGAAAGATGCAGCTTCCAAAAAAATCAGTCTTTGAGCACTTCAGTCTCAAGAGGTACTCAGGTTCCCTCCTTAGAGCCTGAACCAACAGTCAACATAGGTCGTAAAAAGAAAAACCCCAACCAATCCACTCAAACACCACCCATACCCATTACCGACAGACCCATAACTAGATCGTTAACCTAGGACCATAACATATCGCCTAGCTTATATAAGCGAAGTAACAAGGCGACTAGTCAGGAAGAGCATACAAGGATCTTTGCATTGGCACATATCATTATACCAGATCCTGTTTCATAAATACGTGTGTTTAACTGTAGAAAACTTTGCCTTTCTACAGATTTTTCCAAGAAAACTAGAAAACAGAATTCTGTGCACAAATGTGATATTATTCCAAATAGAAAACTAAAAACTCAATTTCCTGGTTTTCTAAAGGACAACTTGAAAACAAGTTTAAGATTTTTTCCAGCATTTCCTTCAACAAAAATAAGTTTCTTTTGACATTTTTTTTAGTAGTAGTAGTACTACTAGCAGTCTTTCACTGTCTTTTACCGCTTCGTTTTTGAATACATTGTCATTCTTATACTTTAATTATAGAAAAAAGATATGATATGAACATATTTTTAAATTCCAAAATTGGGAAATGATTTCCTGCTTCTGGTAAATGAACATGTTTGTCATAGAAAACGAAAAGAAAGGTTTTCAATTAAACTGGTAAATGGAAAAAAGAAATTGGACTCTAAGGTTTCAAGCCAAGCACCACTGGAAAGAATATGTACAACAATTTTAACAATATCATAACAAAGTAGTTTCCTAGGTTTTTGAGTTCTGATAGAATAATATATAGAATAATGCAATGAAAGTAATATGCGACTACGCAATAATAGTTTTTAGGGTAAAATAGCTTTTACATGCAAAATATTAATTTGATGTATGATTAGTACTTTTGAAATAATAATTTTCACATTTGTTTAACTATCCAATAAGTGTTTAATCAATCTAATTCAAAAGTTGGAATGTTCAATAGAATTATTTTACAAATTGAAGTATTTAATAGGTTATTTTATAAGTTTATGTATTCAATGAGTCAGTAAAAGTTACAGGTAACGCAGAAAGTACAGGGGTCAATTTATGTGTTCAGCCAGTTTCGAATCCTGGGGAGGCATACACAAAATGATGTGGGAAGGATGAGGATCCTAAAATGTGTGTGGAAAAATACAAGAGAAGATTGAACACATTGGAAGAAAATATTATGATGGAGTAACGTGAAGGTTCGAACTATGGGCGTATTTAATACTCCCCAATAGAAGAGGATCAATAGTCAATGTAGAAACAAATAAATAGAAACTCCTAGTTATGCCTCCTGAAAATTGACTTCTTGTAGTAGTAGAGAAGTTTATCATAGTTCTCTTTTAAAAGAAATGGAAATTCATCTAAAAAACTGATCATAGTTAGCGTGTCAAAATGCTAATTATTATTTAAAGTTCAAAGAATGAAATGTTAAGATGCTAAGAGTTTACACAAGCTTCAAGCTTAAATCTCTGAACATGCATTAAAATTGTCTTCTTAACACTTTTCTGTATTTTCTAATTGTTCAAGTCATCAAGTTTTATGATTGAATACACCTTGCAAAACAATTAGCTATTGTCTTTACTATCTCAACCTTTAGAAAAGAATGTTGAATTATGAATTGCTTCATAGTTGACTACAAGATCATACAATAAAGAACTTCTCTAAAACATGAAGTTTCACAATAAACTACTGTTAGATTGCAATAGCTAAAGACAGAATTATTAAAAACAAAAGAAAAAGTAGCCAATTAAGAATACAGTATAGTCCACTATAAATTCTGATGTCCCATAAACTGCTGCTATAACAAGCCAAACCATAACCTCCTTCATTCTAAATTAGATCTAAATTTAACTATCAAAGTTCTTGTTCTCTGATGTATGCATTTTATGCATACAATTTTGGGGTTTTAATTGTTTAATTAGTTAGTTAAAGATTATTTTGAAAAGAATAATTCTAGTTTTTGTACATATTCTAGATGTTTTTCTCTCCCTTAGTGTAGGAGTGCAGGAATTAAATGTCTCAATAGTACAAAAGCTAACAGAGACCCAGAGGAGTCTAACAGCCAGTTTATGCGCTGTGTATTATGCACTTAGAGTCAACAACTTTCCTAAAAAGCATGCCCCACCAACCAGCTATGCATGCTGAAGAAACGACATTCCAACGAGCCGTTAACCAGGCTGAGAGCAGCTCTATGAAGCTGCTCTTCATCAGGACCGCCCGTTTGTCGGGCGTGCATTTAGGGTTCCTACAAGCAGACTAGAAAGCACGCCCTAATGACTGCCCGTGCAAAATTCCTCTCGCCACTAAATACAAGGGACTTAGTTAGAGATGTCTTTAATATCCTCTCACAACAGCCTTTATACTATAAAAGGGAAAAGATATGGCATTTATGATAAGGAGAGAATCAAGGATATTTACTAATTGCAACATAGAACAGAAAATCCTGGAGAAGAGAGTCACCTTACTTCATTCTCTTTATCTAGGTTGGAGAGAGTCTACTCCACAGTAAGCAGCAGATATTGGAGCTTTTACTCTGTTTTCATTGTGGACAAGGATGGCTTTTTTGAAATCTCTTTTCCTCTTCTTCTAGTGTTGGATATACTTGTAATGAGTAGTGAGTAGTTTCCATTACTAGTGTTGGGTGGAAACCCATTTGAACTGAGATACTTGTAATCATTTAATGCTTTTAATCTAAAGCTGATGTTCTTGATTTATGTTCGGTGATCTTAATGCTTCAAGTTATGAAGAGTTCCATGCTTGTATGAACTTAAATGAGTGGGTGAAGGATCAAGAGACGAAACCCATAATTTGACTGACCATAATATAAACCTGAGATTTAGACTAAGAGATAAGAAGGGTGTTAAGGGAAGTTAAGAGATTTATTCCTAAGTAGTCTAGGAGTTAGATTCCTAAATAGTTAGAAACATCTTATATATATATATATATATATAAGAAAAGTAGCCAATAAGGAATACGAGTATAGGTATCCAATCTATTTAAACAATTATGGCGTTATGCAAGTTGCTCCGGCAGTAACTGCTGCTAATAACGACAGCGCAACAAATTACCGATATATACTTCTTTCCTTACAGTTCCAAGGCTGAAATTCTTGGAATTTATGAAAGCTAAAATTAGGATTCTAAAAATTAACTATAACACAGAGTTATCCATATCTGTGCCAATGTAGCACTACTATTTCCTTAATATGCATGATGATCATCATATATAGAGTGCGGGATAGAACTTGATAAAATTGTTTTTAGATTAGTTTAGTTAAAGGGGCTCGAGATAATTTTGAAACAAGAATACAAATATCTTATGAGCTTCTTTGTCCCTTGTTACAAGTCTATCTACATCTTAACATTGTAATATCTCTCGCACTTGATTTAGGCACGGGGTTAGCCAGGAAGATATTCGTTTTACGAATGGATTGTTGCCTCTAGAGACTCCGCCGGCACCTTATGCAGAAATCAAAGTCTTTGGGTTTCCGGGGAATAGTTACAAAAGCTAACAGAGGACCCAGGAGGAGTCTAAAACAGCCGAGTTATTATTGGCCGCAAGGTGGCCTGGAATATCTTTAACCACTTAGAGATCAACTACGGAGCTAAGTTTTTCGGCTCAAAAACCAAGCCCATTAGGCAGTGGACCCACCAACCAGCTTGACTGCGCCAGTTGCTTGAACTTACTATTGACTCTACACACTTTGCCAGAGGCAGAGAGCCGTTACTACTCAGGCCGAGGCTCCGAGAGAAGCAGGCACTTCTATGAATGAAAGCAGCTGACCTCTGATAATCCCACTGGTTACTTGATCTCGTCCCGATGTTTGGGGTTCGGGCGGGTCAGTGTTTAGGCGGTTTCCTAACAAAAAGCGGACGCGTTATCCTATATAAACAGCGCGTTGGTGGCCAAGATGGACTTGTCCATTTTGGTATGGTTTAATTCCTGTTAACGGAACCGAAACCTCAGCCTGCTAACTAGCTATGCGGAGGTGCACCTCCACGCGGCCCAGCTTCTGTGCTTTTTTACAGGAGAAATATTCGCCTCCTCTCCACTAAGAGCTACACAAAGGGAGGAATTTTATTGTATAGCAGATGTCTGGTCACACATAGCCACATCTCAACAACAAGCGAGAGCCTTGTGATGCCCTTAGAATAGCTATCTAAAAGGTAGAAAGATATGCATTTATGATAAGGAGAGGTACTCATCAAGGATATATTACTAATGCAACACCAGTCTCAGGCAACAGAAAATTCTGAGAAGAGAGTCCAGCCTTACTTCCATGTCTCTTATCATAGGTGGAAGAGAGTCTACCTCCACAGTAAGCAAGCAGAGATTGAGCTTTTACCCTCTGTTTCATTGTGGACAAGGATGCTTTTTTGAAAATCTCTTTTTTCCTCTCTTCTAGTGTGATATACTTGTAATGAGTAGTGAGTAGTTTCCATTACTAGTGTGGGTGGAAACCCCATTTGAAAACTGAGATACTTGTAATCATTAAATGCTATTTTTAATCCTAAAGCTGATGTTCTTGATTTATGTTCGGCTGATCTTAATGCTTCAATTATGAAAAGAGTTCCATGCTTGTATGAACTTAAATGCAGTGTGAAGGATCAAGAGACGAAACCCAAATTGGACTACCATAATAAAACCTTGAGATTTAGACTAAGAGATGAAGAAGGTTTAAGGGAAGTTAAACGAGATTTATTCCTAAGTAGTCTAGGAGTTAGATTCCCTAAATAGTTAGAAACAATTCCTATACTATATATATATATATATATATATATCAGAGTTTTTATATATATATATATATATATATATCAGAGTTTTTCTGAGTTCCAAATGATTGTTTCCGGAAATTTTTTTTTCCATTTCTTTTTGGGCTTTCCTGTGAGAAACGCCTGTCCTACTAAGTCAGAATTGTGGGTTGACTTTCTTGTCTTACAGCCCACCTGAGGTGCTTCCTCAGCTGCTGATCGGCTCCACCAATTTCCGATCACTGAAACCCTCGCGAGTGGGCATTACGCGCCACTTTTGTTTTTCTATTCTGTTTCACGCGCCGGCATGTGACGGCAATCTCTAGCGACTGCGTTTGGTTCTCCGAGGTCAACTCGAGGTCAACAGTCTACTCCGGCAGTTATCTTTCCAATCCGGTGCAGTTCCGGCAGGGGCGTTCTCGGCAGGGGCGTTCTCAGCAGGGGCGTTCTGATTGTGTCTTTTCCAAGTTATGACTATCCTGCCTTTGCTTATGTTTGTGTTGAGTTTTCACATTCAGTTATTATTTTTGTGCCTTGCTTCTATGTTAGTGTTGAGAATTTGATTTTTAATAATGACCGAGACTAGAGCTGCTATTACCAAAATAGTCCCAGCCATGAGTAGAATTACTGAACACAAGCTTAATGGGACTAACTATGTGGATTAAAGTAAAACAATTAGGTTTACCTGAGAAGTTTGGATGAAGATGATCACCTAACTAATGATCCACCAGTTGGTGACATCGGGCCGAGTTGGTTAAGGGAAGATGCACGGTTATCAGATCTGGAATTTTATTAACAGTGAAGTGGTTGATTTAATTAATCATTGCGAATTTGTTAAGGAACTGATGGAGTATCTTGAATTTTTATACTCAGAAAAGGGA
The DNA here is from genome assembly GCF_014843425.1 of Jatropha curcas. Next base: position 23,007,839 of record NW_023590789.1, read on the forward strand.
ATCTGTCTCATATCTATGAAGTTTGCAAAGGATTTTATCAAGCAGATCAACAAGAGAAGCCTCTTACAACCTATTTCACGGAATTTAAAAGGATCTATGAGGTACTTAATGTTTTTTTGCCCTTCAACACTGATGTCAAAGTGCAACAGACCCAGCGAGAGCAAATGGCTGTCATGACTTTCCTTGCAAGACTTTCTCTAGCTTTTGAAACTGCCAAATCACAAGTTCTTTCAGGCAATGACATTACCTCTCTTCAAGAGACTTTCACTAAAGTATTGTGCACTGAAGGATCTCATACCGCTTCACTTTCTGTAAATAGAGCTATCATGAGTCGTAATCATGTAATTGGGCAACCAAGAAACAGAGAAAGAGGAGGAAATAATCGTAGTAATGGAGCAATTAATCTCGAGGAAAGTATTATATTTGCCACTGTTGCCATGAACCTGATCACACCAAATAGTATTGCAAGAAAGATAAATAAGCCACCAAGGGCAAATGTGGCCACTTAAGATTCTGCAGTTGCTTCTTATGATAACACTGTGACAATATCTGCTGCAGAGTATACTGAGCTCTTTAGAAACCGTTCTTCTAAGTTTGTTGATCCCTCTGTCGTTGTTGTTGCCAATTTAAGTACACCTAATAGATGTCTTATGTCTACCTCATCAGAATGGGTCATTGATTCTGGTTGCACATATCACATGACAAATAACCCTAATCTCTTATCCTCATTAAGAGAACCTGATAAATTTAATTGCCATGTTACTCTAGCTGATGGGTCCACCTCTTCTTTCAAGGGTATTGGCACTGCTAATCCAACTCCATCTCTTCCTTTGTCTTCTAAATTATGTTTGCCTCATTTTTCATTCAATGTACTTTCTGCTAGCAAAATTACTCGTACATTAAACTGCTGTATAAAATTTTACCCTACTTATTGTGTGTTTTAGGATCTTTTGACAAAGCGGATTATTGATAGAGGACGTGAGTCTAGTGGCCTTTATCTTCTAGATGAACAAGTTTAATTATCTTTGGCTGGTGCTCTATCTCCTCTTGAGACTCATTATCGTTTGGACCATCCTTCATTGTCTACTTTAAAGAAATTGTGTCCACAGTTTTAGTCTTTATCGACTTTAGAATGCGAGTCTTGTCAGTTTGCCAAACATCATGGTTTACCATTAGTTCCTCGAGTCAATAAACGGGCTTCGTCCCCTTTTAAGTTAGTTCATTCAGATGTTTGGGATCCACGTCCTGTTACTTCATAAACTGGGTTTCGATATTTTGTTACTTTTGTGGATCATTATTCTCGTGTTACTTGGTTATATTTAATGAAAACTCGTTCTAAGATATTTTCTATTTTTTGTTCTTTTTGTGCTAAGATCAAAACTCAATTTAATACATTTGTTCGCATATTGCAAAATGATAATGCTAAAGAATATCTATTTAGTTCTTTCCAATCATATATGTCATAGAATGGTATTCTACATCAAACCTCTTGTGTTGATACTCTTCAAAATGGGGTTGCAAAAAGAAAAAAACCAATATCTTCTTGAGGTTGCTAGGGCACTTCTATTCTAAATGAAGGTACCTAAACACTTTTTGGTTGATGATGTTCCTGTTGCTTGTTTTTTTATCAATCATATGCTTTCTTCTGTGCTCAATGGTGAAATTCCTTATAGTGTCTTATTTCCTTCCAAACTTTTGTTTCCCATTGAACCTCGTATTTTTTGTTGTACTTGTTTTATGCGTGATGTTCGTCCATAGGTTACCAAATTGGATCCAAAATCCCTTCATTGTGTTTTCCTCGAGTACTCTCAGAATCAAAAAGATATCGTTGTTTTTCTCCCTATCTTAATCATTATCTTGCTTCTGTAGATCTCGCACTCTTTGAAAATACTCCAAGCAACTCCCTATCTTAATCATGATCTTTTAGTATACACTATCAAGCAACTTCCTAGCTCTCATGCTCCTACTCCTACTCCTAATCTTTATTCCTACTCTAGCACCAGCATCTGCTCGCCCTCATTAGTTTATTCCAAAAGATCAGAGACTCTTGACTCACTTCCCTCACCTGCCGCTTCAACAAAAGATCCAGTCCCTTCTACTAAACGTTAGTCTGTGCCATTCAGTACTCTTCAGTCGGACCTTGACCTTCCCATTGCTCTTCGAAAAGCTAAATGCCAGTGTACCTATCCTATTTCTTCTTTTGTCAATTATGATTATCTTTCTTCTTTATCTTGTTTTGTAAGTAACCTAGACTCTGTTTCTACCCCTAAATTTGTTGTTAAAGCTTTGTCCCATCCTGGCTGGTGTGCAGCAATGAAAGAGGAAATGGTTGTCTTAGATGCTAATGGTACTTGGGATCTTGTGCCTCTCCCTACAAGTAAAAGAGATATTTCTTGTAAGTGGGTTTTAACTATTAAAGTGAATCCCGATGAGTCTGTTGCTTGTCTCAAGGCTCGTTTAGTTGCTAAGGGCTATTTTTAGATTTGTGGACTTTATTACTCTAACACTTACTCTCTTATAGCCAAATTATCTTCTATCCGTTTGTTTATTTCTTTAGCAGCTACTTTTGATTGGCCTTTACAGCAACTGTATGTTAAGCATGCCTTTCTTCATGAGGATCTTTAGGAAAAAGTTTACATATAGCAACTGTCAGGCTTTGCTGCTCAAGAGGAGTCAGATAAAGTGTGCAAACTTCGTAAATCTCTTTATGGCCTAAAACAGAGTCCTCGAGCTTGGTTTGGTAAATTTTGCGAGGTTGTACACCAATTTGGCATGTAGAAGAGTACTTCTGATCATTCTGTATTTTTCAGAAGTACTAAGATTGGTTTAATTCTACTTGTGGTTTATGTCAATGACATTGTTACTACAAGAAGTGATTCAACCGACATTGCATCACTCAAGTAATTTCTCCAAACTTAGTTCCAAAGAAAAGACTTAGGATCATTAAAATATTTTTTAGGTATTGAAGTGTCTAGGTGTAAGAGAGGAATCTTTTTATCCCAAAGGAAGTATGTCTTTGTCTTACTGAAGGAAACTAGAAAGTTAAGTGCCAAGTCATACAGTGCTCCAATGACTCCTAATTCGCAACTTACAATTGATGATGAGTTATTTGATGATCCTGAGATGCATAAAAAATTGGTGGGCAAACTGAATTATCTTACGGTAACACATCCATATATTGCTTACTTTGTAAGTGTCTTAACCAGTTTATGTGTTCTACTGTTATCCATTGGAAAGCTATAGGATAGATTTTGTGCTACATGAAAGGTAATCCAGGTCGTGGCCTCCTTTATAGTAATCATGGGCATTTGGACATTGAGTGTTTTTCAGATGCGGATCGAGCAAGTTAGAAGGTTTATAGAAGATCGCCTTCAGAATATTGTGTCTTTATGGGTGGAAACTTGATATCATGGAGGAGCAAGAAACAAAATGCAGTCTCTTGATCAAGTGCTGAATCAAAACATTAAGCTATGGTACAATCAGCTTGTGAAATAATTTGGATTCATCAATTGTTAGAGAAAATTAGTTTCAAGTCGTCCTTGCCTACAAAGTTATGGTGTGATAATCAAGCTACTCTACACATTGCATCAAATCCAGTATTCCATGAATGAACAAAACATATTAAAATTGATTGTCATTTCATTCGTGAAAAGAGACAACAAGGTCTTATCTCTATAGGGCACGTCAAGACAAGTGAACAGCTAAGAGACACTTTCACAAAAGCTCTATATGGATCGGGTTGACTATCTTTGTAACAAGTTGGGCATGATTAACATCTATGCTCCAATTTGAGGAAGAGTGTTAAGGAAAGTTAAAGCCCTATTTTTATATAGAGTTTATTCCTAAGCAGTCTAAGAGTTAGATTCCTATATAGTTAGAAACATCTTGTGTGTGTGTGTGTGTGTGTGTGTGTGTGTCACTCATTGATGAAAAATATACACAAGTAGAGAATTATTAACACAATAACCAAGGGTATTGAGACTGTAGTGATTGATCACTTATAAAGAGTCCAAAGATCAGGTGAAGTGGGGGACAATGAAGATTTTCCAATTGATGATTCTTTTTCAGGAGACCTGGTGTTTCAAACAGCACTTGCAAGGACCCCATGCTATGTTAACTTTGCTAATTTTCTTGCAGCTAGAATTACCCCACATGATCTGAGCAATTATTAGAAGAGATTCTTATTTCAAGCAAGAAACTACTTTTGGGAAGATCCCCTAATATATAAGAAGTGTGGAATGGCTTGATAAGGTGTATACCGAAAGACGAAGTAAATTCCATACTCTTTCACTGCCACTCTTCACGGAGTGAAGGACATGCAGGTCCAAACAAGACAGCTGCCAATACTATGAAGTATGGCTTCTATTGGCCCACAATTTTCAAAGATGCAAGGCGATTTGTCGAAGAATGTGATAGACGTCAGAGAATTGGGAATATAGGGAAGCCAAATGAGATGCCCCAAAGAGGAATTCTTGAAGTTGAGATGCTTGATTGTAGGGAATTAACTTTATAAGACCACACCCCTCCTCTTGCAACAACAAATAAATCCTTGTGACTATAGATTACACAAGTAAGTGGGTTGAAGCAATTGCCTGACAGACAAATGACTCAAAGGTGGCGGCTAGGTTCTTGAAGAAGTATATACTTTCTAAATATGGAACACCAACAGGTATAATCAGTGATGGAGGCACTCATTTCTGCAATAGAACCTCTGAAGCTCTTGAAAAAGTTTGGTGTATATCATACAATAGCCACATATTATCATCCACAAACAAGTGGACAAGTGGAAGTCTCTAATAGAGAAATTAAGTTGATCCTTGAAAGACAGTCAGCAGATCAAGGAAGGATTGGTCTTTGAAGTTGGATCAAGCTTGTGGGCTTATAGAATTGCCTTCAAAGCTTCTATTGGAACTTCCCTTTGGTTTTTGGCAAGTCCTGTCAGCTACCAGTTGAACTTGAACATACGTCATTGTGGGCAATGGGGGTGTTGAATTTTGACCTTACAACAGCTAGTAAGAAGCGACTTCTTCAACGCAATGAATTGGATGAGTTTAGGTCGAACGCCTATGAGAATGCTAAGATCTACAAATGGCAAGCACGTCCCCAAGAGGCGCTTTGTTATGGTCCCAAATTTGGATCTAGTTATGGGTCTTTGAATTAGAGGATCAGGTTTGAGATGAGTATCTTAGAAGGAGTTTTCTTCCTTCTATCAGTGGTGACAGACTTAGAGAGAATCTGCAATCTCCTAGAGCTCGTTAAGAAGGAGAATCTGCAATCTCTAAGAGCTCGTTAAGATAAGAACTCTACAATCTCTGAGTTTTAGGACTCAAAACATTTTCATAAAATTCGCTTACATTTTTTCCTGATATCACAAACCCTTTTAAAGCAACTAAATGCAAAAGCCTAAAACTACCCCTAACCCACTAATAACTACCATTACGAATAAATAAACTTGCCCTTTAAACCACCCTACTAATACCATTAACAAAGAAACTGATAATAACATGAATAAACACTGAATAACTAAATAAAAACACCGTAAATAGCCAGTTGCTTCTTCCCACTCCCTTCCCATTTAGAGGCTGCCAAATCACAAGCAAGACCCTCTAATTGTGCTAACAATTGATGTTTGATTATTTCTTTCTTTTGCTCCACTCCATCTTCTATACACACAACTATTGAGACTTGAAACATTTGCTGGAAAACTATTCGCTCTGCGGCAGTTTTAGGTTGTTCCAATTTTGCCAACTTTCCTAAATTATTACTCTTCATAGGTGGTCCAAGAACCTCCAACTCTGTGAATTTTGAAACAGTTGTAGTGCCCCCAAGAGATTCTAGACCGGCTGAACCTATTGGACCCTTTGCCTCTGGTGCTTGACTTTCAGCACTTGAAGAAGTCAACCCCTTCTTTGTGGATTCCAAGTCAAAAGACATGGCATCCAATTTGTCATGAAGTTGTTCAACCTTCTCATTACGGGTCTGATTGGCCTGCTGCTCGGATAAGAGTAAATTGAAGAGTTTGGTAAGCTGGTCTTGGACAGATTCACCCATAACTGTGAATTTCGAAACAGTTGTAGTGCCCCCAGGAGATTCTAGACCGGCTGAACCTATTGGACCCTTTGCTTTCGGTGCTTGACTTTCAGCACTCAGCACTTGAAAGAAGTTCCAGCCCCCTTCTTTGTGGATTCCAAGTCAAAGACATGGCATCCAATTTGGGCATGAAGTTGTTCAACTTTTCAATTACGGGTCTGGATTTGGCCTGCTGCTTGGATAAGAGTAAATTGAAAGAGTTTGTAAGCTGGTCTTGAACAGATTCGCCCATAACTTTTGGCTCTGATACCAATTGTTATGGTCCCAAATTTGGATCTAGTTATGGGTCTTTGAATTAGGGGATCAGGTTTGAGATGAGTATCTTAGAATGAGTTTTCTTCCTTCTATCAGTGGTGACAGACTTAGAGAGAATCTGCAATCTCCTAGAGCTCGTTAAGAGAGAACTCTACAATCTCTGAGTTTTAGGAACTCAAAAACATTTTCATAAATTTCTGCTTACATTTTTCCTGATATCACAACCTTTTAAACAACTAAATGCAAAGCTAAAACTACCCACTACCCACTAATAACTACCCATTACGATAAATAACTCGATAATAACTTGCCTTAACCACCCTTACTAAATACCCATTAACAAAGAAACTGAATAAATAACATGATAAACCTGAATAAGTAAATAAAAAACAACCGGTAAATAGCAGTAAAACTACCCTAAGTCCAGCAGCCTATAAACACACTTCCAAGAAAAGGAGGACTTTAGTCGCTTTTCAACTCTAGCCTAACTGGCAATATTTTAATCCACATATCCTCTGCTGGCTCAATTTTGGATGCAAAAAGACATGAGCTCATTTGTTCATGGCAGCTGCCAACAAGGGTTCTAGGAAGCTTCCATTAACAAAGAAACTGATAATAACATGATAAACACTGAATAAGTAAATAAAAACACCGTAAATAGCAGTAAAACTACCCTAAGTCCAGCAGCCCTATAACACACTTCCAAGAAGGAGACTTAGTCCTTTTCAACTCTAGGCCTAACTGGCATATTTTAATCCACATATCCTCTGCTGCTCATTTTGGATGCAAAAAGACATGAGCTCCATTTGTTCAATGGCACTGCCAACAAGGGTTCTAGGAAGCTTCCATGGGCCTTCCATAGCACAAAAGAAAGCCAGAAGTAATTTTTCCTGAATTTTGTGAGCCTTGATGCACGAGTTTGACGAAATGATGGGGAAGAAGCATAAATCAGAATCTTAAAAAGAAGGAAAGAAAATTGAAACAATAACATTACCTGTGCTTGCATCTGTCTAGTTGATTCAGCTCCAGCAAATGCTGCTTCAGATGAAAGAACAAAAGCAGTGGAAGGATCATCCCCAGCAGCTAACCTCTGTTTCAGAAAGTAAATATAGTATCAGAGTATAAAGCACATCAGCTACGAGAATAAAAGAGAATTACTCTTGCTGCCAACCTCCTGAAGAGCTGCTGATGCTGGAATAAGTGCATCTAATAATGTGCGATAGCCAGCACTAGCCCCACCATATTTACTCACGGCAGCAATGGAAGCTTGAAGTGCATCGGCCCCTGATTCATGAGAATGAATAAGACCTAGGCACATGTATCTGGAATTATCGCATTAGGAACATAATCTCACATTGTTTTGATGTGGCAGCTGATTGTGTGTTTGCTTTCAACTGTGCATAAGCTGCCTTGCAAAATATATTGTATCTGTTCCAAAAAAGAAAATCAAGGGATTGATTGATTACACACAAATGCCAAAGGCAATCAAAAGAAAGGAATGACGAAGGTCAATCAACATAGAGAAAAAGCAAGTAAAATACAGAATCCCACTCGTTCCTCCCATAACTCTTCTAATAGATGATCCAATTTCATTCACAGTTTCTGCAGCATCATTCAGAGGATAACTAGGAACAGAGAGAAAGTGATTCAAGTGAGATCATGAAAATAAAAAAACTGAAGGAAGAAAGCTTCATTCAACTTTTGTAATAAACTAAAGCATATGCATCACTAGCTTTAAAAAAAGCAATTTATGAAGTATGTTCTATTCTGCAGTGTAGGGGAATCCAGTCACTGTATTAGTTCGAAAAATTCAGCTAAAACCAATGATAACATTAGAAATCACATGCTACACAAGATTTGTCAAAGCAAGAGACATGAAAAAGCAACCAAAACTTCTGAATAGTAGAGAAGCTAACTTACTACTTTTTCATGTCCTCCAGAATTGCAGTTGCTCCTCTATACATCTGCAACAGCAGATAAATCAGCCATGAATCACGGGTGCTTATCATGAGATTCAGAACAAGTTTGAGGATAGACTCGACTCACTGTTGATCCACAATCACCATCACCTACTTTGCTATCCCATTCATTTAAACTGTCCCTAAGATTGATAATTGCATTTGCTGCTGCCTCAATAGCCACCTCAAGAATTTGTCCTTGTTCACTTAATTGTAGCGGCCGAGCCAATGACTAATCAAAGTCAGGTTTAACAAAGTATTAGTCAGAAATATTAATAACCTCTGAAGGATTGATCCAATACACATCATCTTACTGTTTCACACCACCTTCAGCAAAGAAGATGAGACTTCGAGGGAATATTTTATAATATATAAAAATTCAAGGACTAAAAAGCAATCAAATTTTAAAATTTCAGGAACTCAATTGTAATTAAACATTAGATGGTAATGACATGAGCAGAGCAAAAATTCAGACCCAGACCACGGTTCAAAGTGGTAAAGACAGAAGAAAACGGGTCAGAGGTGACATTTAAATTCTTAAATACAAATAAAGTTTCTTAAAAAATCATAACTAAAATACATTTACAGTAATAAGCTTTACTAAACTTTATAGGTACACTATTAGAATTAATATACTAGAGCTAATATGATAAAATTTCCCTCTAACAAATAAATTGAATTTTTAAAATAGTCATGTTTATAATAGAAGAGATAGTCAAGTATTAGAGGGGGTATTACTGTTTGGTAGTCAGTCAGGACTTCTACTTTTCAAAAATTAATTCAATGGTTCCTGTATCTAGTAACAAGTGAACTGAGAAATAGAAACGGGTCTAAGCCTTTTAAGGTCTATACAAGAAGATGATCAAAGTATAAAAGGCAATTGATCCAAGGCAAAGAGGATGATCTAAGGCAATTGATTACTGGATCAATGAGTGGGAATGACACACCAGGCACAGTTAGTTATGAGTCAACAGCAATACAAAAGGCAGCGCAGCTCAACACCAAAATCATCTTTTGTGATTTTATTCCTTTTGGCAGAAATATTCTGTTGGAGAAACCTCTGTTTCTTGGCTTGGTTCTTGCGATCCAAGTTCCCTTTTTCCTTATCTTTTATTTCCCTTTTCTTGAATTCCTGTATCAAGTTCCTGAGAGTTGATCTCGTTATGCCGTTATTCTGCTACTAAGAAAAGAGATAATCAAGTAATATAATTCCAGATTTTCCTTTCAAAGCTTGTTTGGTGCTCTATTTTATAATCTGTATTTTTCTCACTGTTCCTTACTCTATCAATTTGGTCCGACCTTGCTTTGGATCTACTGATGACAACTACCAGGATGGATTCTCATGTAGAACAGATAGAGAGGAACATCTCTACCATTGAAACCCGCCTCAATACTATGGATGACTCCATGAAATTCTTTCGCAATGAACAAACCCAACAAGCCCAGAACCTTTCCACAATAGACCAGCACCTAAAACTCTTAACCCAAAAGTTTGATCAACTCATATCCACCTTCACCATCGGCCAGCCCAACACAAAATCTGGCGATTCTTCTTCCCCCAAACATAAACCCACTTCCTCAAACACCATACCCAATACAAAAACATCATTCCTTGATGAACACACCCTACCGATTAAGAAAGTGGATATGCCAATCTTCAGTGGCTCTGACCCGATTGGTTGGGTTGCTAGAGTGGAGCAATATTTATAAATCCATCAGATCAAGGAGGAACTAAAGGTGTCTCTAGCCCCAGTAGCCATGGAAGGAACTCCCCTCCATTGGCTCCGCTAGTTTCACCAGCGTACACCACTATTATCTTGGGAACAGTTGAAAGTTGAGCTCACCCATAAACATGTCGGTGATGTCTCTACGATTCCTTATGAGCTGCTGGCAGCTGTCAAACAAGTGGGTACTGTAACCAAGTTTATGGATCAATTTATATCTCGAGCTACTCAGGCTCCATCCTTGTCCGACTCACAATGCCTCGACTATTTTCTTAACTGTCTCCACAGCGACATCCACCTCCGCCTCTGCTCTTATGAGACGACAATTGATTTATATCAAGCGATGAAGGTGTCGAGAGAGATCAAGGGGGAGATCCAATTCTCCTACACTGTTAAAACCTCCACTGGACTTAGTACCCATCTCAATCCTACCCTAACCCAATTCGGACTTGGACCCAAACACCCAGCCCCAGTTAATTTTAAAAGCCCACAATATTCCAACCCACCACTGCTTAGAGATGGCAATCTCCATACTCCAGTTTGACCTCCAGACAACTCTCGTACTCTAGCCCTCCCTCCAACTCAATCCAAACCTGCTGCCGCTTCCCTCAAACCAAGAAACACTCGCCATAACTCCCATCAAGGGTATCAAGATCTGCGAGCAAAGGGCTTATGCTTTAAATGTAAGCAACCTTACTCCCCACTTCATGAATGCCAAATCATTCTCTTCGTGCCCTAATTGCTGGGGAAGATGAAAATTTTGTTAATAAGGGTCAATTGACTGAAATGGAAGGCTCAACAGAGGTTCTTACACAAGCTGAATAGGACGGGGCTCACTTCTCTCATGTAGAACTTCCCATGAATTCCATCAGTGGTATTTGCAGACCCAAGACAATGAAGATCCAAGGTCAGCTGGGTTCTAGCCAGATTATAGTTATGGTTGACAGTGGAGCAAGCCATAATTTCATCTCTATCCAATTGGTTCACAAGCTACACCTTTCAGTTATCCAAGCTCCTACATATTTTGTTCGTCTTGGTGATGGTTGTAGAATAGCTGCCTCAGGGGTTTGTAAACAACTTCGAATTCAATTGGGTGATTATGAGGTTCAAGCTGATTTTTATGTCTTCCCTCTCAGCGGTGTCAATTTCATCTTGGGGGTAGCCTGGCTTGAGACTCTGGGTGAAATACATATCAACTGGGCTAAGATGTATATGAGGTTCCTATAGCTTGACAGATAGATTGTTTTGAATGGGGACCCCTTCTTATCTAAAGTCTCTTCATCGTAGCATTCTCTACACAGAGCAACTAAAGTGGACTTTTCTGTTCTGCTATGTGAATTAGACTCTGGCTCCAAAATTCCAGTGTCCAAAGACAAGTTATCTGCTTCTCAAGATCAGGCTCTCAAACAAGTTCTTCAAAACTATAAGGAAATCTTTGAGGATATTAAGTCACTTCTCCTCAAAGGTATGCTGATCACCAAATTACTCTTAAGCCTGGGCAAGAGCCAATTTGTGTCAAGCCTTATCGGTATGGACATTTACAAAAAGATGAAATAGAAAAATTAGTAGCTGAGATGTCCGCTGGAATCATACAGCCAAGTTGCAGCCCCTTTTCCAGCCCGGTCCTGTTATTGCACAAGAAAGATGGCAGTTGATGTTTCTGTGTTGATTACCGCCAACTAAACAGACAATCCCTAATAAATATCCGGTTCCTATCATCCAAGAACTATTGGATAAGCTTCATGGAGCATGTTTTTGCACAAAATTGGATTTGAAGTCAAGGTTTTATCAAATCCGAGTAATTATTCCAGATATCCACAAGACTACTTTCCGTACACACTCAGAGCATTACGAGTTTCTGGTAATGCCATTTGGCCTGATGAACGCCCCTGCCACCTTCGAAGCAATCATGAATGATATCTTCAGACCTTATCTCAGGCACTTCGTCTTGGTTTTTTTTTTTTATGACGATATATTAATATAAAACAAGGATTAGGATTCACACCTGAAGCACTTGTCCTTGGTCCTTTAGCTTCTGCACCAGCATCAACTCCATGTAAATCAAAAGAAATGTTCATTTGCTAAAACAACAATGGAATATCTAGGACATGTCATTTCTAGCAAGGGAGTCTCTATGGATCCAGTGAAAGTACCCAGAATCCTACGTTGGCCTCCCCCAAAATCGATAAAAGTAGTAAGGGGATTTTTGGGTCTTACCAGATATTAGCAGAAATTTATTCGGCACTATGGCCAACTAGCTCAACCACTCACTTTCTCTCCTAAAAAAAAGTTCAACTTCAGTTTGCTTGGACCTCTGCTGCCCAACAGTCCTTTGAATCCTTGAAACAGGCAATCACTTCATTTCCAGTGTTGATAATGCCCGATTTTAGTCAGCCTTTCGTGGTAGAGTGTGATGCCTCGGGAGTCCGTATCGGGGCAGTCTTGATGCAAAATGGGTAGCCTATCGCCTTTTATAGTAAAGCCACTTCTAATTTAACGACTATTCACTCAGCTTATGATAATGAACGTATGACGCTGGTTCTAGCTGTCCGCCATTGAAGACCATATTTAATTGGCTGGAAATTTTTGATTCGTACTGATCAGCGGAGTCTCAGCCAATTAGTTCACCAAGAGGTAACAACTTCAACCCAGCAATATTGGATTTCAAAACTAATGGGTTATGATTTTCAGATTGAGTATAAGCCGGGAAACTCTAATAAAGTCGCAGATGCTTTGTCAAGAAAAGAAGATCTTCAACTCCAAACTCTCTCCCGTAATCAATGGGCTGATTGGGACGACATAAGCAAAGAAATTCAGGCTGATGATACTTTGAAGCAAATAATTTTTTACTTGCAGCATGACACTAGGCAGCACCCTCATTATCCCCTCATTTATGGGAGACTATTATTTTAAAGGGAGGCTAGTCTTGCCTGCTAATTCAAAATGGATCCAGAGAATCATTTCTGAGTTTCATTGCACTCCTGTGGGAGGACATTCTGGAACCTATCGCACTTATCGCCACATTGCATCAAATTTTTATTGGGAAGGGATGATGGGTATGATCCAGAGATTTGTTGCCTCATGCTTTGTTTGCCAACAACAAAAATATGAGACTCAATCCCCGGCCGGTCTCTTACAGCCGCTGCCTATTCCGGAAATGATATGGGAAGAAACTGCCTTGGATTTCACACAGGCCTGCCCCATTCTCATGGTGTCAATTGCATCTTAGTGGTGGTGGACAGGCTGTCCAAATAGGCCCACTTTCTCTCCTTGCGGCACCCTTTCACTGCAAAATGCGTTGCCGAGTTGTTTACTTCAGAAATTGTTCAGCTTCATGGTTTTCCTAAGACAATGATTAGCTATCGTGATCCACTATTTTTAAGCAATTTTTGGAAGGAGCTCTTCAGATTGCAAGGCACACAGCTTAAGTTTAGCTCGGCTGTTTCTGCTGTGTGCAAACCGATGGGCAAACCGAGGTCTTAAATAGAAGCGTCGAGTCTTACCTCCGCTGTTTCTGCTGTGAGCAGCCTCGATCTTGGGCAAAGTACCAGGCAGAATACTGGTATAATACGAGCTTCCAAGGAATGGCTGCAAAAACTCCTTGTGAGATTGTATATGGCAGGCCACCTCCTTCCATTCAACAACGTTTACCAGGATAAACAAGAGTTGAGGAACTCATCATCTCCAAGACCGCAACTAGATTATTAGGCAACTAAAGTTCAATCTCTTTCGCACTCAACAACTGATGATTAAGTATGCAAACTGTCACCGTCGATATATTCAGTTTCGAGTCGGTGACAAGGTATTTCTCAAGCTCAGGCCTTATAGGCAGCATTCTGTGATCTCTAAAGTCAATGCCAAGTTAGCAGCACGCTACTATGGCCCATTCGAAGTTATCGGCAAAGTTGGAGCTGTAGCCTATAAGCTACTTTTACCTCCCACCTCTCGGATACACCCTGTTTTTCATGTTTCTCAGCTCAAGAAAGTTATAGGGGATCACAAGCCGGTTTCTGAACTTCCCACACAGCTGCAAGATGTTGAGGAACCCCTGGTTGAGCCGGCTGAGATTATACAGACTTGCTCCATCCTAAGAGATAGCCTGCCAGCTCGACAATTCTTAATTTTCCCAAATTTCAGCCTCGAGGACAAGGCTGCTTCTTCAGCAGGAAGTATTGATAGAAATAGAAATGGGCCTAAGCCTTTTAAGGTCTATACAAGAAGACACAGGGGTGACGCCAGCAAAAGAGGATGATGCAAGGCAATTGATTGCTTGATCAATGAGTGGGAATGACACCTGGCACAGTTAGTTACGAGTCAGCAGCAATATAAAAGGCAGAGCAGCTCAACACCAAAATCATCTTTTGTGATTTTATTCCTTTTGGCAGAGATATTCTGTTGGAGAAACCTTTGTTTCTTGGCTTGGTTCTTAAGATCCAAATTCCCATTTTCCTTATCTTTTATTTCCCTTTTCTTGAATTCCTGTATCAAGTTCCTGAGAGTTGATCTCTTTTATGCTGTTATTCTGCAACTGAGAAAAAGAGATAATCAAGTAATCTAATTCCAGATTTTGCTTTCAAAGCTTGTTTGGTGCTCTATTTTATAATCTGTATTTTTCTTACTGTTCCTTACTCTCTCACGAAGTATATAGTCCTTCAATTAGAATTTCTATAACTTTTCTGAGATCAACTAAAACGAGTCCACAAAAACCCAATAAATGTAATTTATGTTAAAAAATCACTTTTTGGTTGATATTTACTCCAATTCCTTCTTTCTCATCTTGTTTCAACCTTATAGCTGAAAAATTAAGGATTATATAATTGAAAGATCATAAATACAACAGTCCTTAGAATTAATTTTGAAAACAAAGATCCTGACTAGCATAATATTCTATAATGTAGAGACTAAATAGTAATTCATACTAAGGGTAAAATAGACAGAAAATCCAATAGATGGGCTAAATCTATTTTAACAAAAAGTATAATAGATGGCAATAATAATTGGATGTAGTTAAAATAGAACTATAAATTAATTTTTAAATATACAGATCCTGACTAATGTATCTCACTAGGGACTAAATGGTAATTCACCCAATGTTAAATGACAATAAGCATATTGGTATTCATAAAAGCTCAATAAACTAGTTTTGAAGATTACACATCATACATTGGATAAAATTAATGACCTTTAAAAAGAAAAGTGGAAGATGTAAATAGAATTATTTTGTAAACACATTAAACATGTAACTTAGGTAAAAAAAAAAAAAAAAAAATCTCAATTGGTCATTTGGTTCAGTTGAATTAGGCACTTGAAACATCTTTTAAGTCAGCAGTTTGGATCCTACAACCTACAACTAACAAAATTGATGCAATTGCTCATTAATGGTGATGCAGTAGCTTGTGATGGTGCCATATCAACCTCATAGGCCTGAACCAAACAACTTATCCCAATTGAACCATGACCAGGTCTACCAGCTTGCTAGTTATCCAGCCGGTTTGAGCAGGCTTTAATAAAAATAGGTTTGATAGATTAACAGAACTGATTACTACATAAATTCCCATCGTTTATTGACCAGTTCAGATCTAAAATCCATGGTTCTGATAGCTTATTTGGGAGTCTATTTCAGTTCAAAATCAACCTATACTGAATAGTGTAAAGAGAAGTTATTGGCTTTTTTGATCTAGGGTATAATCTTGAACCTCAAAGAACCAAGTAGCAGTTAGAGATGATAAAATCAGAACTTTTAACATTTAGGATTTTGATCTTTCTTTTTTAACTTAGACCAAATTCAAACTAAATCTTACCTATTTGTATTAAATTCATTTTTACTAATGTAATCAAGTCAAAGATATTGTCAACAAAGTAAAATAACCAAACCAAATGATTTTTAAAAAAATAGGGAAGTGGAACTGTAATGAAGTAATGACTAAAATAAAAGATAAAATATAAACATTATATACTATTATTAGTTCTTAGCTACTAGCAAACTATTGACGTGACCATAAATTTGATATACTGCAAAGCTATAGCCTCTGATGCACCACTTCAATTTTACATTTAAAGTTTCCATTAAAAAAAAATTAGCATGTCTTCAAATTAGTTTTCCATAAAACAGATAATAAAATAACTGCAAAATCCAAGAAGCAGCAGGTAATTTCTCAAGCCAAAGAGGGTTGTTTTTTTTTTATCACATAACAAGATAAGCAATAATGCAAAAGTACCTCATCACTCTTCATTAAGAGAGTCAATGGCACAGGAACAGGTATCTTGGCAGGTGGACGATTACCTGCGAATAAAGAGAACTCCGGAAATCAATGTAGCACTTCTACTGACTACTTTGGTTTATTCTAAATAATAATAAGCTATTGTTGAAAGGGTGAACTATTTTGTGTTTTCATTAGGAAAATATATATCACCTGATGCATTAGTCAAAAGTGATCATAGAAAACAATCTTACAGACAAAATTTAGTAATACAGAGAATTTGTTCCGAAACAACACCACAGACCATCAACTCCAGCAGGCCAGAAAGGAGCTCTAGTTGCAGCATCCAAGCGTTGCAAAATAGCTTCATCTGCCTTCATGATAGAAATTGAAAATCCTGAAAGAAAACAAGAAAGGGGTGACAACCATGCTGCTCAGCAATAGAATGCTCATTACACTAAGTCGCTAAAATCAGACCTGCCATATCAAGAGAAGTCATAAATGACCCAGTATACACTCTATCAACAGCCAGTCCATGCTCCAGCTGCAATTGAGGGACTGCTTTTCCTGCTGCAATCATCAACTCCATAACAGGAGTGGCACCAAGTCTGCAATTAGAAAAGAAAAACAAAAAGTCCAACCATCAACGTGAACCCAGAAACATGAACCCGAGATCGCATAATTGACACAGATGCTAATGACGAAATATATGCAATTATATGGAAATGGATTTACCCCTGCTCGGTATAAATGAAAGTAGAATTCATTTCATTTGCAAATAAATTTTGTAATAGAATTCATTTGTAGATGAATTCCTGTGTTTTGTATATCATGTTTAAATCAATGAATTCAATTGACGTGCAATGAAATTCTGTTTGTTCAAGTGTGAAATTCAATTCAATAAATAGAGGCATTTACCCCAATAAAAATTATGTCCGGGATTCATTTGGAAATTCTATCAATTTTGATAGAAATTGATTTACGCATATATTCAATTCCACAGAATTAATGAGTGAGAACTCTAGACAAACTTTTTTGTATACCAAACATGTAAAGAAGTGTAAATTTGCAAATGCATTCCATAAAATTTCATGAAATTCATTTATATCAAGTCTTAACAAAATGTTTAATGTTCAAAACATCCTCAAAAGGAAACAACCACATCAACTATCTGATGATTGATTTTACACATTATTATTAAACAAGAGTAAATATCAATCTCAAGTGCAAATGAAAATACATGAACCTACCCATTGACCATGAGCACCACTCTATTACCTCGTGTGATTGGAACATAGCTTGTTTCCTGCCACATTAAATGAAACAGAAAATAGATAATTAAATTATATTGTCAACTGAACACTAAAGATTTTGTAATGTGAAATTTCTTTTCCTGCGTGAAAGTAACTAATACAAAACCTTTTGTAAGAAAGTGTCTTTCTAAATAAAACAATGTATGCTAAAGTTAATGCCTCAAGACCTTTTCAAGAAAAGACAAGTTTGAATGTGCATGCAGATAGCAGTTACTTAAACAAAGAAACAACTTGGAGACATTGCAAAATTTTAATATCTGGAGGATCAATACAGTTTCCTTGGCTAAAGTCAGAGTCAACATTAATGTCATCCACTATAAGTTGTGAGCCAGAGTCAACATAAATAATTTCATGCCAGCGCTTCAACATGCAACCTGTTAAAACAGTTTCCTTGGCTAAAGATTTTAGTTTTCCACTTAGAATCTAAATAACAAGTCTTAGAATCTTAATAAAAAAGAATGTCATCTATATTACTCACCCCTTTTCAATACCATAGCCTCTTTTGTGTAATTATAATTAGGAAATTCAACCAATAAGACCCACAATTAAATCTGAGGCCAAATTAGCAGAATATTTTTATAACCCAATCTTTTTTCTAAAAGAACAAAAAAAATTAATTTTCATTGATCTAGTAAATAAAAATTGTCTTGTTTTTAAATAATTAAATAATTCTTTTAATCACAAAAGATATTTTAAAAAATAGTTTCCAGGCTCTAACACAAGAAATTTCCATCTCTTAATTTGAAAAAATAAACAAAAACTGATTAAAACTCAGTCTAAAATCCAAAATAAAAGGTAAACCCAGCAACAACATGAATTCTGTTTGCAGCAATCCAACTTAGCCATTAACCATCCTTTTTTTTTTATAAGCAAAATTCATTAACAGAACACAACATAAAAGAATTCTGCACAATCATAACAAATGCAGAAAATAAAACGAAAGAAAGAAAAGAAAAAGAAAAAAAAAAAAGAGACAGAACAAGGACCCCTGTGACAAAATTGGCCTATCAAAATAAATTTCTCAAGCATAGAAGAAAACAAGGGCAGCCAAAAATCATATTTGAACAGTTTAGGAATCAATAAACCACAAACTCAACATGTACAATATGGAAAGAACGATAATAGATTCCAAAAACCTTGAGAAGATGAAGCTACCATCTAAAAATAGGTTTCCAAAAGTTCCATCAAGTATCAGTCCTAAGAAACATGCAAACAAAGAAACTACCAAACAGACTCAGCCAGATCCAGTCCCATATATAACTAAAACCTCGTGCAGCATGCCAGCCGGTTAACCCAAATCTTGTATAGCAATATCAAGTCCTCCTTGCTAGCATTCTTCCAACTGCTTTTGACTAGTGTGATAATGGTAAACTTCAAGTTTGAGCGTTTATGATTTGGAAATGTAAAGAAAAATGAAACATGTGGGGAAGTTGAGGAAAATATTTGATGATTGGGAAAGTTTGTTTGCCCTTTTTTTTTCTCAATAACAGATGATTGGGAAAGTTGAGAAAAAAGATGATGGTTATAAAACTTTGGAATGTTGAAATCTAAATATATTTATATTATTAATTTTTATTCTTTCTGAGCAAAAATTGGGTTCAATTGACTCCAATACAAAAGTACTGTGCCAATATGGCCACAAATTTAATTTTGACCTTGATAGGATTAATCTAAAATGTCAAGGACCAATATGAAATTTGATTCTTATAATTATCTTGTACTTCACTCTCAAATGAGATAAAAATCTATATGTGACTTTGATTCTAACAAAAGAATCATGATAACACAACAAACAAAATGGAAATCACCAACAGTAGAAATCTGGACTCGATTAGTTTAAAATTTCATCTTTATGACTCGTTATGGTAATTTTCTCAGTTTCAAGATACAACTGACATTTCACCAATTTTTGAATGTGGATTAAAGAAATAATAAATTTTTAACTCTTTTTCTTGTTTTTCATTTTTCTGCTACAATTAGTAACATGATGAACATCTAATGCATGAATTTATAGGGGGCTAAATGTCAAGTTTCAACACATACCGTCGACAAAATCTGCTTAAGAATATGAGAAACCACCACCTCAACAGGCTGAATGTCAGCTACAGCAGCACCAGGTTCACCATGCTAGGTGGGAAGAGCAAAACAAGTGCATGAAAATTAGATCTGATTCATAAATGCCCAATCAGAAATTTGAGCATGTGAAGTGAAGCACTATGCTGTTGTTAATAGTATGCCAAAAAGAAAAAATAGATAGCTACAGGCTAACCAAATGATGTGCAAACCATAAAACAGAATCAACTTAAAATACATATATATATTACTTTCAGTCCTTTTTCCTCTTTACAATTAGACTAACAAAATAATTTCAAAAACATGGATTCAAGTTAAGCTAATTTATAGCAATCAAAGTATGAAAACAATCAATTAGCATACAATCCAATAACATATAGTGTTTTATTTTAGGAAAACAGTGCCTAACTGGAAATTACTCACAATTCCAAGACCAAGTTCCATCTTTCCTGGACCCAAACGATCCGAGGTAACCTGACCAGGCAGCGTGCAAACTGACAATGCAACACCCATTGTTCCAACCAATTCAGATGCACGTTTAGCTTCTGCAGCAACCTCATCAAGAGGAAGTCCGGCAGCAGCAGCAGCTCCAGCAACCTGTCTTTCACAGAGGAGAAAGCATTAATCAGAAGTAATTGCATAAAAAAGAATATTTCTAAGCTTACAAAGTTCCAAAAGAAGGAAGAAAAATGGTCAAATGATAAGAGTAAAGCAATCAATAAATTACTACCCTAAGTAAAATAATGGATAAGGGTTAAAATTGGTTCTAAAACTTTCTCAACATCTCCAAGCAGGCCTAGATTAACTTTCAAGCCTAATTAGACACCGCTTATTCAACAGCTTATGCCCCGTGATTTGTTGCTCCCAAGGTTTTCGATTGGTCTTATTTCTACCTGGATTTCAAGCCATTGTCTCAGTCGGTGGCCTAAGCCAACTTACCATTAAATAATTCAACCAGATATCTTTAACACATTCATGAAATTATGACAATAAATTAATAACTGATTAAATTCAATATACAAGGACAAAGTTGAATAATAAAAGTTAAGACCATAATAAGAACCACTGAGAATAGCAAGGATGAATCCACAAACTATATTTGCAGGAAAGAACAAAGGAAGCAGGAAAACAAAAATAGAAAACAACAACACAGAGAGAGAGAGAGAGAGAATCAAAAGCAGGACTCAAGCACAGGAAAAGAATTTGATGCTGCCATTCTCTTGGTTGAGCTTGTGCATTTGTGTGTCAGTGTGTGCAGATACAGATATTACCTTATGAACTAGAATGGTCCCTGCCAGACCACGCCGTCCAGCTATGCCCCGAGCTGGAGGTAAAGCACAATCATCTCCAACAATTACAGTCTGCAAAAGAAAACAGGTGATTCATTTGATTTTTCTCTCACCAGCAATGAGTCTAATCAAGGAAAGAGAATAATTTGAAATACACCTCTACTTTATAACCCTCAGATTTTGCTTGCTCCGCAGCTAAACCAAAATTTAGTCGATCACCAGTATAATTCTGTCAAAAACCCACATTACAGCACCATGAATCCACAAGCACAAGTACAATCTGCATGAGCAGATTTTTATGTAGGCTATCAAGCTATTCAAGTAAAGGAAAACCTTTTATTCCTCCCACTTCATTTTCCTAGTCTAATATCTGTCTTTTTCCTTCTATCTCTCATTGTAGGGACATGCAAAACCGAACCAAACCAGTTTGGTTAGGATTGGTTTCTGGCTTTGGCTCATTTTTGGGCTTGATTCAATTCTGGTTTTGGTTTTTAGGTTTAAGTTTTACATAATGAAAACCAAACCAAACAGGAAAACAAATTTTTTTTTTTTTCTATTAAAACTGAAACCAAACTGAACATTTTAAAAAATGAAACAAACCGGTCAGCTGGTTCAGTCAGTCTCTGCTCAGCCCTACTTTCTTTCAAACAGAGACATAATTCTCACAAAATATATTTGAATTTAATAACTTGGGTAACTATACCTTGACAATCAGAAGACATCCCATGGGACCAGTCACAGCACGAATGCCCTAAAGTTGAAGCAGGTTAGAGAGAAACCATTTAAACAAGAGATATATTCATAACTGATGTAAATATCTTGCAGTGAAAAATATAACAAGGAAAAACATACAGCAAGAATTGAATCAACTTGTGGAGAAGCAAAAACCTCTCCACAAATAGCAGCTGTGAGCATCCCTTCTCCAACAAATCCCGCATGAGCCGGTTCATGGCCACTTCCTCCGCCTGTATCATAAAGCAGATTCAATATAACAAACAGGTAAAGTGCAATGAAATTTAGTTCCAGGAAAGCACCAGATTTGCTTTATTCACATGATGCTTAGACCAACAACTGTACTTATCAAATCCCATCAGAAGTTGATTACCATGGCAATCAGGTGCATGTTGTAAGGTTCAGTAGTTGTTTAATCATACATCAGATGCACCTTAGAAATCAAAAAATTGTTTCCATTACTCCTAAGATATTATTTATAATTATCCAATTATAAATTGCATGTTTCTTTCCCCAAAAGATCCCACATATATCATGTATCTCATTCCCATTTCTTCTATAATGGACAAAGTGGATCGACTCCCATCCATCAGTGGAAACTGGAAAGCATTTCTACATCAATAACAAAATCATACAAGATATCTATTTTGTTACATTTTGATCAAAAGCACTCTCATTATTTTTTTATTTTAATTGTGAATGTTTCTCACAACCTACATTCAATCCATAATTCCTTCTCCTAGCCACCTAAAAATAGTCTTAGTTTTCTATCAATTTTATACACAAAAATATATGCTTGTATGTAATCATATAAAGAAGGGATGGTAACATTTATTTTAATTTCCTAACACATTTTATTTCTTGTGCAACTAAATGCCCTGAGCAAGAAGGAAGAAAGGGTAATAGCTAAAGCTGCTTGTCTGTTTTGAGCTCTCATAGCTTCCACTAATCGTACTACTCCTAACTATAAAGTCTTCAGCAATCCCGCTATTACCCAATACACGTACATATCTCTTTTTTCTATACCCACAAAATAAAAACAAATCACTACAGCATTCACCATTTCACGTTTAAACTTAAACCATAAGCATGAGCAAAAGAAAAAAGAAGTTCACACATGAGTTTTGAAGCACACAATAACGACATAGGTCTTCAAGTTTCAGGACTAAACAATGTTCAAATGCTTTGCTAGTAATAAACCTGATATTATTGCAACCTTGTCATATGTAGCACTCGAAACATCAGCACGTAATACAACCTTGACCTGCCCAACAAAACAAAATAAAAAAGAAAAAGAAATGGAAAAGAAAAATGTCACAACTTATTGTAATGTCATGCAGAGTCCAAAATTGTAATAAAGAAAATTTTATTATTCAATCACCTCTGGAAAACCATCCAAGTACTGCAGGCCAGGATATGTTTCTGCTAGACCCTCAATAAATTCAGTTACAACATCTGCGATCAGGAGTCATGACAACCAAAAAACAAATTTTCAACTACATGTTATTCTCATTATGAAAATAAAAGATGAAATTGCAACCTTGTTATAACTCATTTCTACACAGGGTTACAACTTATTTCCATTTTGAGCATTGGTATCGCTCGCAAGCCATGATGCATCTTGGCATCACATGATGCATCTATGAAATCTTAGCCAATGCCATGTCTGATTCAGTGAAGGACTAGTTATTCACAGTAGTTTACTGAAACCAATAGCACTCCAGTTTGGCGCCAGAATAGCAAAGAGAATACTCTAAGGCATGCATTCATTTTGCTGCATTCCCTTTTCTGGGGTGAACCATGAAATTCACCATGAGGAGAATAAGGCCCTAACTTTCCTTTTCATTTGCGTTTTTTATTTAGGCCGTGAATCCTATATCAGCATATTATATCAGGAAGAAACGTTGAAATAGTAACTACCCTTGATAGTTAGGGCCTTATCATCAATAGAGGCAAGTGGGCAAATAAGCCAATAATATATTATTAAAAAAAAAAAAAAAAAAAAAACGTCGCTTCTGGCGGCCTTAAGTTCCGTCCCGCGAAGATCCAGAGTCAGCACCAAGAAAGATTCTCTTGATTCTCGCGGCGGCCGGGCGGCTGGAAGCAAGCTTACCTGTCGCCTATCTCAACCCCTATTGTCTATACATAGCTTTTGTTAGGCTTGCAAGCATAGCTAGACAAGCTTTCGGTGCGGTAAGCTTCGCTTACCTTCCTCAAGCTGGTGAGCCTCATCGCTTTTTTGGATCAATCCTTCTGCCATGCGGTACCCTCCGTTTTTTGGTTTCCCATTGGTTACCTTGTTTACAGGTCGACCCAATGGCAGCAAGAAAAGGCGATCGTCGTGCTTAATAGTCCGGTGATCTCTTTCCTAACAGGACGCAAACTCCATCGTGTCCAAATCAATTCGTGTATCGAAAAAGGGAAGCCTACTCATCCATACAGCTTCTTCTCGTAGATCGGTGTGGTTTATACGAGAAGAAGTCTAAGCACAGTTCAACGTGCGGTTGATCAATCAAAGAGCTTTGCGGCCCAACTCTCTTAAGGTTTACTGTTGTACTCTACACTTCTTGGCATGTTCCCACGCTTTCATAACTCCCTCTTTCTCTTAAGGTAAGGTAAAGCGGCATGCATGGTGGGGTAGGAGCATCCTGTCGGCATCGTTTTTGGCTTGACCAAGAAGTCTTATGTCCTCCGAGTCGCAACGGCTTTTAACCGAAGAGAACTTCTTAGCGCATTCATGCTTTTCTTGTTTTTATGACCAGAAAATTTTTCTTGATGTTCTTTACAAATTGGTTCTCTGGACTTTTTATCATATGAGGTGATCGTAACAAGTATATACAGATCGTGATTCAGGCAATCCCATTTCCGTGTGTAAAGGCGGAAGGCCCCAAAAAATGGTTTTTCCAAAAATGAGTGATAAAAGATCGAATCACTATGCGTATCTTGTGTCGTTTACTTTTTGGTGGTCTTTCTTTTTAGCTGACTCCTCTTCCTGTTCTATTAAATCAGAAGCAATCCAGCAGCGCCACGCGGTTTAAGAACATTCGATTCTAACTTTACACTTACCTTATCCCCCTCCCTAATGTTTGACTAACCACCCCTGAAGAATATAGAAATGGAGAAGATTGTTGGCTTGATGAAAAAAAGACTACAAACCCATTATATATAAAGGAAAAGATCCTGTAGAAGTGAACATAAATGCTCCAGATCGTTTGTTTCCCCCCTGTGTGTAGATTTGGGGAACATGTCCAGTCAGGTGGGCGTGATCATAATTGTGCGTGTCCATAAGCTGTTTTAGATTCTCGTTGATATAAACGGCTTTTAATTAACCGCATCAACTGCGTTTCTAGAGGGTTTTCGACTTGTTTTTGTTGTGGGGGCAGGGAAGGCCTGAATTGACTTTGCTACCCGAATCAGATTGACATTAAGTTTGGATGAAAAGGTGAAGGAGTGATACTCTTTTTTTTCATGCGAAAATTTTGTTTTTTCTCTTTTTTTTAAAAAAAGACAGGTCCGCCCATCTCTCGCGATCCGAGCACACTTCTGGAAAGCGTCCCAGTGTAACTTCTTAAATATATGTTTCGAAGAGAGAAGGTGAAGGGGCTTTCCCTCAAAGATTAATGGGAATGGGCTTTTTTTCATTCAGTCAGGTGCAGCCTTACACTTTGATGAGCAACAGCGAGTTACGTCAAAGCTACTTTCTTGTCTGCACTATAATACGGGAGATATTTCATTTATGCCGAAAATCCGCCGTAGAGTGCCTTGTCCGGTAGCTTCTCTCGCTCGTGTAGAGCATTTTTTTCTCTTTCCTTCTAGGGTAAGCTCGCGCCGATCCCCGTAACTGGTGAGTCAGCGGAGTCCTTCTGCTTTCAAGGAAGAGGCCTTCTACCTGAAAAAATATTACTTTTCCCACGACACGGGGAGGGCATTTTCGGAGACCTACCGCTTTCTATCTTACTGTAAGAAATCCTCGTTTACTTGCCAAAACCTTTGTTATAGTTAATCCTTTAAAATGCTAATAACACACTATGCTATTTCGCATCATCAGCCTCATATTGATTTGTCGCTAATTGGCCGCTGAACTCCCTAACTCAGAAAGAGATTTTGTTGTTTAGCTCGCTCATAGGTGAGGAAGAGAGTGAATCTAGAAAAGAATCCGCACTTGCATGCTGTTAGCATAAACGCTTTTTCTTCTTGCTTTCTGCTGTTTATTAATCTTCCTGCCCAAAGGATACATATCACGTAATCGAATAAAGAAATGCACTTTTTCTGGAAACAGGCCCGAATCTTTCTTCGGAGGATCGTATCAGCTCAACCGTAATAGTAATTAAAAAAAGATAAACTACCTGCTAAAAAGCTTAAATGTGGAAATGCCGTGCGACTTCTAAGCTTTCAACTGACGATGAAACGTCTAATCTAAAGCTATCGCTTGAAACAAAATAGAAGGGCATGCTTTGCTGGGGACATTCTGGGGGCACAAGACTATTGGGGCAACAGAACTATATATGAGATAGATATTGGCGGAACTGGATGGAAACTGGTTTTTGGGGGCAGGACTTCCTGACGTACTGCCTAACTAACTTTCGAGCTGGAAAATGCCTTCTCTGCAGCTGCTATATATATTGAGATCGGGCTACCCGATGGCTTGGGCGGTTGGGTGCGAGCTCTAGCTTAGACTCAATTCAATTAACTAACGCTAACGCCCTTAGATGCAATTCCATATCCTCTCCTGAAGAGAGGTATGAAGACCGATAGGAAGGAGGTTTGAGACCGTAGCGAGAGGTATGTAAGTGACATCGACCACCTTGAAACTAGCCTTCTCTAATAGGGAGGGACGCTCGCTACTTCTTTTTCTTTTTTTTCTCTCCTTGATTGTGTCGCGAAGCTCCCTCGTCCTTGCCATCAAGAAGTCGCGCTACACGGTGGGAGTTCCGTAGACGGCCCACGCTCAAGTGTCCCCTTGGTCAAGAATTCGTTCCGTATATTTCCAACGAGAGATGGAGTGGACTTCTATCCGTTGACCTATTGGATTGGATTCATCGCCCAGAGCCTGCGACAGTAACTCTTATCTTTCCGGCCTGAGGCTTTCACTATATTTGAATCTTCCTATTCGCATCGAAATTCAGATGCAACTATCCTTCGACATACTTAAGATTAGGGCAAGGTGAAAGCGAATCCACTCATATTTAGCACCCTATGACCAAAAATTGGATTTTTCCTCGGTTCATACCTCCTTCAACATGAATTAATTTTCATCTTGGATTTATTGAGTCGGATCAAATGTCTTCATCCCCTTTCACAAGGATTGGTCTTAATCAGAAGGGGAGGCCTTTGATGAATCATTGCTGTGAGAGCCAAGTGGAGGTTAAGCTTTTAGGGGTGTCTCTCTGCCCAGCATGTTTTGTTCTTCAAAAAGAAAAGGGAGTTACCATCTATGGGTTCCTTCCATGTTTTCATGTTTGGGCAAGCGGCCCTTGACCGGCAACGAAGCATCCAACGATAACCCAAGTTCTCATAATTCTTCATCCAATAAGGTCAGACAGCATGAACAAGAGAACCTAAGCGCTTGCTTTAAAAAAATGTTGTTTCGCTGCCCCGCATATTTTGAACTTGTTTTCCGCAGGGATGGCTTTTTAGTGGAGCTCTCTCAGTTTTAAAGATCTTTCCCTCAAAAGTTCGCGGCTGTAAAACACAAAATCTTGCATTTCAGTACTACATTCTTTTCAAGAGCCACTTTAATTCCGGCCCGCGAGGAAAGGCTCAGAATAAGCATTCATAAGATATAGAATCCGAGAGAAAGAATCATGACACCGAAATTCGCCTTTTATTAATAATACCACTCACTGGTAAATAGCGCAAAACTTCTTCGTGAATCTCCGCTATTTGAATATGGAACATCATAACAACGAATAGGAATTAAACGGCTATAGCTCCTATATAAACTACTGGGAAGATCATAGCGGAGAAGTTGAGACCTAACAAAAGAAGTAAACCTAAAGTATCGCGAAAGACTAGGATGGGAAACAAAATGGAATGTACCGGATTTTTAGCACGTGCAACCATCAAACCAGAGACCTAAGCAGGGCTCGACAAAACAGAAAGTATCATGGCACGTCGTCCTTCCTTCAAATGGAACTTTCATACTGAAGCAAGAACTAGAATGAAAGTCAATCTATTACGACCAGCGCAGTTGTTCGTTTTTCATTTTCTTTTTCCCTTATTAGAAAGCACTCACTGAGTTACTTATGGAATCTTAAAACTCTCTCGACGTCGAGAATTTTTTATGTGTCCAGGTCGATTAAAGGTTTAGTTTGCTTCTCACCTTTAGCGTTCCGGGCCCATGAAAAAATAAAGAAACCCAAAATCAAAAAGAAAGAAGATAAATTTTATCATGTTTCCCGAGAGAGGCCACTTTCTCTCAGGCCATCAGTCTTCTACTTCTAGTCGACTGCTCTATGACGGGCTTTCCTGTTTCCTAGGCTCTGGTTGCTCATCTACGCTCCGACCCAACAAGTAATAATTGAAATTTATTTCATCTTGCCTGCTACATTAAGATTTAAAACTTGTCGTCAAAAAACAGGCAATCAATCAGAATTAAGAAAAAAAATTTGAAATAGTGACTAGATGGATCCCTATCTTTATCTCTATCCATGGAGATACCTATCTATATGGATAGAAATCTATCTGTGAATCGATCTAGACTATCCTCTATCCGGATGGATATGTCCCTATAAGCGACTACGCCGATCTTTATATGTTTTGGCCACGTCCATTTCCGCTCCGAAGAGGAAGGTTTAGATCTTTCAATCTTATGTCGTGAGGGATATGACCTATGTTAGGTCCATAAGATACCACAGCTTTTAGTGTTCTATGATTCACCTTCAAATAATGGGTAGGTAGTTTGATCCTTTTGATTCTTCTCTTCATAGTAAACTGATGGGGGGATGCGGAGCAATAGATCGAATTACTATATAAAGAAGAGTTATAAACTATAGATAGGACTTCTTATCGAGTAGGAAGATTTCGATTTTTCTCTTAACTTTTATTCGATAAGAATAAGGATTTGAAATGATACAAATTTCTCTTCATTCTGTTGTGCTCAGCGAAGGAACTGCCTAAGCATACTTTTTTGGATCCAAACTTTTGTGTTCTTTCTAAGTCTTCTTCTTGCATAAAAGAACGCAACTATTGCAAAAACCGGGATTTTAGTAGTAGGCAGCATCCCCTTTTAGTTTTGAGTAGGTGTAACCATTAATTTTTGGTTCTTCTCCACATTCTTACCGGGTCATCCAGGAATTTGCCTATTATTTTTTCAACTGATATTTCGATATAGAAAGATCATGGCAAGAAAAGATCAATTTTATATCAAGATAGTGACTTCTACTAATTGGTATCTTTGATATTCCCAGACTGACTTATGAGAAGTACCTATTAGAGTACTTCTCCTCGCTCTGTGTAGAGCAATTTTATCTTTCCTTCGTGGGTAGCCGCGCCGCTGCTGTAAACCTGGCGAGTAAGCGGAGTCCTTCTCGCTTTCAAGGAAAGGCCTTCTACCCTGAAAAATCTTACTTGTTCCCAATGACACGGGGAGGGGCATTTTCGGAGACTAGCCTGTTTTCTATCTTACTGTAAGAAATTCCTCGTTGACTTGCCAAACCTTGTTATGTTAATCCTTTAAAATGCTAATTACACACTTATGCTATTCTCGCATAATTAGCCTATATTGATTGTCGCATAATTGGCCGCTGGAACTCCTAACTCAAAGAGGATTTGTTGTTAGCTTGTGCAGAAAGTCCAAAGTCCTCTGAATGTCAAAGTGCTGTGAGAGAGCATATCGAGAAAGACCCAACCCAAGGGTCATTCCTTCTTCGGTCGATTGTTGGGGGGCAGGAGTGGAAACGTCTGAGAGAGTGCTTCGTGAAAGAATCGTGTGGCGTGGTGAAAGGTTTCCCGTTGGTCTTCGAACCTTGGTCTTCATCTAATTTGCTACTTCATAGGGAGGGTTCTATTCGATTGATTGAATGATTTGAAAAATGAAAAGTAGTTGTACTTCATCTAGTGAAAGAAAGCCAGGGTCAGCTATTCCCTCAACTGGCACAACAGCAAAGATATGGCCCACAGCTCGCGTGGAACTAAAAATAACTGGGCAAATCCCAACCCCTTCATTATCTAGCTTAGCTTTCCCTCTTTTCTTAACTACGTCAAACCTCTATTACTTCTTCGCCAATACCTTTTAGCTTTCCTTTAGTTGCTACTTTTTCCCAATCCATGCCCATCTGAAGCAGAGCCGGGGAACGAGACGGGTTGAGGTTGAACCAGGAAAACAAGCCACAAAGATAGTGTTTGACCCCGTTGCCCCTTTCTATTAAAATATCTTTCCTCCTTTCTGATCTAAGACCACACAGCAATCACCTATATTATACGTTATTCTTTTGATGTGATATTCAATAAGAGCGAGTGACTTCGCTTATATCCCATGGTATCTTTTAAGATGAAGGGTGATAGGTGTTAATTTTATAGTGTTTTTAATGTAGTTTTTATTAGAATTTTAGTAAGTTTTTATTACTTGTGTTGTAGTTGGCCTTGCCTGCTTAGTGCGGAGTGCGTATAAGTAGGCTCAGCTTCGTTTGGGTTTATAGAAGATCTGTAGTAGCCGAGGTAAGGTAGTCCGCTTGTTAGAATTGAATTGAATCTTATATTACCTACGGTAGCTTAGAAGACTTTCCTCAATAGTATAAGTGGACCTATCAAAGGTATAAAGATATGACATTAGTCCTTGCCTGGTTCGGAGCGGTAGAGAGTCCAGCCCCGTTCAGCATCTCCGAATTCCGAGATAAGGGATTACTCGCGTTAGGTTCTTGCGGTCCGGAGCCGCCGTAATCGGACCTTAGCTACCTTGCCTTATTGGACCGAGCTGCAGAGCTAAGCCTTGTTCTAATTGGTTTGGTGTTGCTACCAAGAAAGAGACGATTTCTTTATGCCATCAAGAGAACTTGAGAATGCCTAATCCACGAAAACGAATACGGAAATTCGAAAGAACTCATCTACTCAACGAGGGCGACCCGTAAAAATACATCGACTCCGTGAAAGGATCTTTTTGGCAACTTTGGACATTATAACGTCCCCGTATATCACTAGTAGAGGATCTTTAAAAAGGCTTGAAAAAAGCTTTCGCATCTTTAGCCGCGAGCAATCTACGTTTTGTGATCTCGTTATAATTTCGCTTCTCCGACATATAACTGACTTTCCCCTACATCTTTTTGAAAAAGCCGCTCCCGGTGGTAAAGTCTCAATCTTGGGTGGTGTTGGCTCGAAGTGACAATAGTCACATTGAAACCCTAAGAATTGTTCGAGGATCTCGAATGATCTTCAGTTCTGGGAAGAATCGCAAAACTGCCGTTTCAACATCGAGAATTCGAATGGAGTTTTTCCCGTATTTCGACCGGAGAATTCTAAGAGAGACCAATTACTGTTCGAGATGTCTGACCGAAAAATTGACATTCCATGCCCTGAGTAGTTGCTTTGTCGTGCTAGGTCACTGACATAACCTTTTTTGTCTTTTATTTCTGACCCAAGAATGGATTGGATCGAAACGACTTTCCTGTGAACCCCTTTGTTCCTATAATTTCTGACCGAACGGAATCTCCATAGCCAATTTTCCATTTTTGATTATGAAATCATAAGGGTGCCTTTGGTACTACTCTTATTTCACACAATCCAGGAACTTCCACATAACGTTGGCGTGATTCGGTTGAGCACACGATTCCTGTACGTGATACACTCTCGTATGAAAATAGAGTGAAACATGAAGGTGGCTTATTACAGTATCTATAGAAAAGCCCTGTGAACTATCTGCTTTCAAAAAGATAGTTGTAAGAATAAGACTTCAGATTAGAATACAAATAAGATCAGAAAGGCTTATTCACATAAATGGAAATGATGCGATTTTTTTCTGCTTTCGTGGAGAGTTAATGGGATGGGGTTCCCATTATTCCAGTGTTCCGTCTGGAGAGAATCGTATTTTATGATAGTAATTCTCTGTGAAACATCACGGTCATCAACCGTCCTAATCTCTAATTTTTTCGATGTATCCATCCTATAGTGGCCTTGGTGGAGGGCTTTTTTTTCTTTCCTATATGAAAGGAATCACCATCTCTTTTTCGCCCATGTCGTCGTAATTAGAATCGGGCCTTTTCGTCTGAATCCGGCAGATCTAAGAGCTTTATTTCCAATCTTGCTCGAACATGAGGTGGACGCCCCGCACGAGCCGAATCCCCCCATCGGGGATGGATAGGGAAGGCCCTAATCTAAGTTCTAAGTCGACCTCCCTACCTGGCGCTTGCGCTATTTCCGAACTTGATGGCTCCGAAGTTCTGATGGAGCCACCAGTATCTGAAACCCCCCCGGTATCAGAGCCCCCAAAAAAATAAAAGAATCCCTGCCACATAGAAACTCCTTCCCAGCCAAGACCCCGAAGTACACAATAAGGCGATGGATCGCCCGCTAGAACTTTCTTGAGTTGGCAAGAAAGACCATCGAAAATAGTCAGTCAGTCCAAGGCGGAATCCGAAAATAAAATATGAAAATCATTACCAATGCTAACAGGATGAAATTTTCGATCCTTTTGCCGATAAATGGCTTTTATCAAGAACTGAAGACAGACAATTCCGACAGCTTGCTTCTCGCCACGATTAAGTTTAGCAACCTCTACAAATGCGTACTCTAAACGAATTGGATTTCCCATATGCGCCTTAGACCTTAAACTTTTTCCCGCTTTTTTTTCCTGCGGTCCAATCTTTTCTTTTGGTTTCTTCGAAAGTCCGCTGTCCTAACTTGACACTTACTTATTCCGCCTTATTCCCACGGAAAGCTAGTACGCAAGATTGAGATTCCTATCTGGATTATTCCCCCGCTCTCCGCGAAAATTATAATGAATATATAAAAGGGGGAATTACTTTATTAGATCTGAAGTCCATTCTTCTCTCAGAGGTTCTCCTCGCTCTTGCTCGCGGAGCGCATAAACCGAAAAAAAAAAATGAAAAGGATACCAGAAGCAACGTTCGACCTTTGCATGTGAAGAGCATACTATATAGCCATAACTAGCATGAATTGGGCCTGCAGTGGGTAATAACTCGTCGAACAGGCGTACTACTTGAACTTGTCCAGGCATAACTACTTGCCTTTCTTCTCTTAAGTATAATTTCTATTCTAGTTTTTTGCTCTAATGCAGTCGTGACTTAATCTAAATTATTTATATATTATAGATAGCATCGCCATTGGCATGATAAGGAATATGCTTTTCAAAATATCATATATACGAATCCCTGCTAAGCTAACAAGCTACTACGCAAGATTCTCCTTCATTCTTCGAGAATCGAACACATTTTTTTTTTTATTTGGAGACGTCAACATAAATACTCATCGGCCAGAACTCATCCCAGACGAAGGAGAGTACGATGAGGATTTCAAAACTCACAATATTAAGCACGAGTGAAAATACCTAGTTGATACAGAATCTAATCTGGTGCCCGATAGGGAGGAAATTGAAAAACGCCTTGGGAAATTGTTACGGAGATTTCACACCTATTCCACACCTTATTCCGTTAGGCCGTCTTCCTGCTTCATCCATGAGCTATTTTTAGGATCCGATCTATAGGCGGCGCCCCGCCAATTATGGACTACAGCAGTTCGGTGTTTCCTTAGACTGGCACATCTACAGGTAAAGGAGGGTCATTCGCTTCTTTGTAGTGTGTGGAGATGTGACTATCGTCTCGGCTCACTTTTTACCAGGAGTGGTAGGAAAGAATTAAATAGCTTCCTTAATCTTAATAAGAATGAAGGGCTTAACAGAAGAAAGAGGCCCCTGCACATCAATTATGAAGGCTGCATTCAAAGAATAAGAAATCCTCCTGCCCTAGTAAAGGTTTAAGGCAAATTCACCTTAACACAAGGGGAAGAGTAAAGAGTCCTACAACTTCAGTCCCATTCACTCCAGACACTACTTTAGACTGATTAAAACGATGATTGAAGGGCTTAAAGTCGAAGCCTTAGGCTTAGAGGCGGATCAGGTTTCCCGCGGTTTGAGACCACTATCCTATTAAATAAAAATAAAAAAATAAGAGAGATTGCAACCTGACTCGAAGAATGTAAGGCTCGGCTCGACTGCTTCTTAGGACCACTGAAGGAAGACTTTCGACGGATTGGAGCCACTCACGGAACTAGGATGGAGAACCTCAAGGGCTAGCTAGAACTTGAAAGTTAAGAGTGACCCTATGTGAGCTGAACCCGGGGTACCAGTCGAAAGATCCGGGTCTTAGGCCTTGGTACCGTCTGCAATAAGGACGGAACGGGGATCCTGGAAATAAGGGCGCCTTTAAAGCGTTGAGGAAGAGTTGACGCCTAGAGTAATTACATAAGAAAATGGGTTCTAAGAAATTGACCAACTTACAATAAGACACGGTATCTCTTGTTTTACCCTTATTTATAGCTATGTAGATTTGCGGTGCTCTTTTCACACCCGTCAAACAAGATACTCGATAAGATACTTTCAGGATTTTTTCCGAACTAGAGTTTTAGAGAATTTGTCCAAGCTTTTTGGCAAGTAAAGGACCCGTCCCTTAATAGGGTAAATTGGGAGGTTTCAATCTTTCTGACGGATTCCTGCCTAGTAAGGATGTAAACCTATAAGAAAATTTTTCTGAAGGGCCGCCACTTCTAGAGGAGGAAAGGGAAAGAAGGCAAGGGCCAACGTGAGGGTAGACTGGGCCTCTAGACCTATAATATCCTTAGGGCCTTCGGGTGTAACCGGTTGATCGCAGGGTAAATTTTTATGCCGTCCCATCAGCAGCGAACTTCCCTCCCCATAAAAACCTCTTCTTCCGCGTCCGCCTAAAACCGCCATTTCTCTTCTGAATGTTGCTAATCCTTTATATTATTTGTTCGAAGGTGTTGTGGTTTCTGGTATCGTGGGTGTGCTGAGTTTAATGGAAGCGGGTTAGGTTCCTATTTAATATTCTTTTTTAGCCAGTTAGTCGTGCCAGGGTTTAAGTAAAATTTGCACGTTTCTTTTCTGGAGAGTGTCGCTGTCATATGTTTGTTGCAGCCCGAATGGCGTTCCTGCTATTCTTGTTTTCCGTTGTTGTTGATGTGGCCTAGTAAGCAAGCAAGCTCCGGGTCCGTCTCATAATCTGCTGGTTAATGGGCGTCTCTTTTTCCTCTTTTATCTGAGTCCCAAAGCTTGGATACAGGATCTATCTACACTTTGGCCCTTCTTCACTCTCAAGTGACAGGACTCAAGGTTGTGGTGTGATCGAAGCTCTCACTGCCGACAGGAGAAAAAGAGAAAAGCGAATGTAGTGAAACAATAGTGTTTTTGGCCTTTAGCCGAAGGACATTTGCGGTTAGGTAACGTCTATCTATCTACTTTCTCTTTTTCAGTTTCCGAACGGAAGCAACATCGGCGCGTCGTAAGGCAGGCCTCGTTGCAAGCTGTTCTAATCAATAGCTGCACTTTGCACAGACTTTCTATCTTTCGTAATTAGAACATTGTGAGGTGATTCTAATCCATATTCTATTCTCACAAAGTTCTGTATGTTTTCCGCTGCACTTAAAATTCTATATTTTGTTTAGAATTTCTAAAATTTATATCAATTTTTAGAAAACCCAATTCACCACCCCCCTCTTGGGTTGTGCCATATATATACGGGACCCATAACCTTCGGTGCAATTAATTGGGTATAAATAATTGCAGGTATTTTACTCTAGGATTTTAGAGGGGATTGCTTTCCGTGATCCTCATAATTTTCCGGACATTTCAAGTACCATATTGGCATACTTCCGGTAAACTTTCCGAATGGCCTCCAGTCCGGCCGGACTGTTTGCATTCCAGGAAAACAGGTTTTTTGAGCGTCAAAATTTGAGTATTCACACCTAGAAGCTAGCCAGGAGCTTCGCTCTACCCACCCTCTTAGGATCGCTTTGCCGGGTCGAGATGTCACATGAACACTATCTTTGGTTTAAAACTGAGTTAATCGACTAATTCGAGAATTTTTCCTAAAGAGGGTGACGACTCCTAAAATAAAAACTCTTACCAATGTAAGAGAACACTTTTCCCGAGGATCAATGAATGGGTTAAATAAAGAAAACCAATTTATTAAATAAAATAAATCAAGCCCATTCAACTTTGCTTTATGGAAAAATCTAGCGTCCTCAGGACGAAACATTCACTTTGAAATTCTCATTAAAAATATGATTTAAGCTAGGTTTTAAGTTGGGGAGTGGAAAGACCAATCAGTGGTTCCAATTTTGTAGTTTGGACAAAAAGTTACAAAAAAATACTTTTAATAAAATAAAATTAACCCGCTAGGCCAAGAGTAATCCAAAACAACTAGGCCACAAACAATGGGAAACTAAAAACTATTAGGTATTTACACTAAATCAATTATTTCCAAACTTACATCCACATATATATTACTCTAAATTCATATCAACAAATCAAAATTTTAACAATCATCATAAGTACGGGAAAAAACCGAAGAATGAGTGACCTCTATTCCAGGGTGGAGTGGGATCTCAGGCCCACCAGTGATCTCAATAGCAACAACATCAGCAAGCTATGAATGAAATCAGAAACGAACAAAATAATTGATCGATCAATCAAGAAGTCCTAACCATTAAATTACAATAAAAAGAATTACAAATGTTGATTATACAAAAATTATACCTGATAGAAGTCAGCGTATGAGAGGATAGCGAATTGCTTCTTGATAGGATTAATAAGTCTAAGAGCGATATCAATACTCGTATATACAAAGAAGAGTATAAAATACATATACAAGACGAAGAATGATAGGAGCACGATTCTTCTCGGCGATTAAGCCTCTAAGCTTTCTCTTAGCCTTATCATCCGAATCAGTCCTTCTGAGAGGAAGTTTACCATGCCAGAGCTTCGGTTCTAACTACTTCTTCTCCTTCGGGAGTCTACCTCAGGAAAGTCTACCAATCAATCTATTCTATTTCCCATCAAGCCGGCAATAATAATCATAATTTAGAGAAGAAGATTTACCCTTTAATTTGTTGTTCTACTGTTTCTATTTCTCACTTAGCTTATTTGCCCAGGAAGCAATTGCTTTCTTTTAAGGTATCATCTTTATTCACTGCACTATTCTTTTTATTTTTAGTTTTAACGAAAATTAGAACTATTTTGTTATTAACTATTTATTTGTTTAATTAATAGAAGAAATATTACCCTGCATTACAACGCGGGCTTTTATTTTGTTTCTTAAAAAATTATTTTTATTTATATGAAATTTTATATTATTTTCATTATTTTCTCATAAACTTCAAAAATTTTAATAATTAAAAATATTTCTAAATGATAAAAATAAATCAAAAGAATTCAATGTGTAGCCAGACAGAAAGATGAAAACTTTGAACTCCATGAACTAAAAGGAACTTAATTTATACATGATAACAAATTAGAAAATACTTGATATGGGTGTCACCGGACAGAAGCAGAGTAGATGGGTGGTAATGAAAATTAATGATTATAATTTCAAAATATAATTTTAGGACACAAAATTAGAAAGAACTTATAGAAATAACTTGAAAATTTAATTTCATCGATTTTCCATTTAAAGATTTAATTTCTAATCATAACCAATGGGATTATATAATAAAATTTAAACTGAAACGTTACATTATTATTAAATCGGACCTGTAAACCGATTTGAATATTCAATCCCGGATGGAAAATCTAAAAACCAAATAAAAATCGGACCAAACCCAGTTCAACTCAAACTTGAATGGCCTAGAAATTTCTTTTTCCTTATTTTCCTTTCTTTTTCTTTTTCTTCTTCTTTCTTCTTCTTCATCCCACCAGTGCTCAACCTTTCTCTCTCTCTTCTTCTCTTCTTACCAGTCACTTGAACCGGTGAAAGCCATCTTCTTCTCACTTTCAAGCTAGCTTCTTTCTCTCTCAGTCTCGTCTCCAATGAATGCAGTAAGTAGACGGACGATTTCAGTTCCTGATTGCTGCTCAGCGTTGTGAACCCCTACCCCAAAAATCATGGCATATGATGCAAATGATAAAGGACAGGAATGCACGTGAATGTATGAGTCGGTCCGTCCGGCTGCTCTTGCTTAAATCATTACTCTTCATTCTCCCGCGCTCTAGCAATTGCGCTCCCTAGACCACTACCATTTAGTTAGGTAGGGACAATCAATCCATAGTTACGGGAATAACGGAATGCATGGGGGTCCAAAAAAATAGAAAAATGAAGATTTTCTATGAAATCCTTTCTTTCCATAGATGTATCTGGTCTGAGACGGTACAGTACTCTACGAGAGGAATGCAATGGGATGGATGGTAGAGGGCTGCCTGCGCCCAAAAGCGATGATTCACTTGTCCCCTTGTCTATAGGGACCTTGTGGCATACAACCGCCACGACTCCTGCGTTATAGCCGCCCCTTTCTCTCTTTCTTTTGACTGCCTCGTGGACGGACGAAAGAAGGGAAGTTACAGAACGGGGCTCGCGAAGGGCAACAGCTTTCTCAGCCCGCCTCTGACATTTATATTATATATATAGAACAGATAAACGGGAGCGACTGATTAGTAAAGCCGCTAGGCGGCGCCCCTTTAGAGAAAGGGGCCGTAAGCAGCTTCACTCGGTAGGGATGGGATTCATTCACTTGCATTCCGCTAGCACTACCAAAAAAAGCTCCCGGTCTTAACGCCCTTACTACTGCTGTGCAGCCCTTTCCTCGGGTTCGTAGAGTCGGGTTTCCCGTTTACCACAACGGAGGAGCGCCCCCACCAGGCAGGCGGCCACGGGTATAAACGGCACTCTTCGCACAAAACAAAAATTTCCACTTATGAAGTTGAAACTTATTCGCTCGGCCAATCGTCGGAATGTGATACGAAAAGATACCATAGGCCCAATATCTCAATAGCCAACCTTGTCTAAAGCTTCGAATGAGACTTTCATATCGAAACGCAGGAAGGATCTGACTACATGGAAAGTCATTCAAAACTTGATCGTAAGAACCAGCGTTTATTGAAGAAGCTATAGAGGTCGAATTACGAAAACGAGTACTAGTTTGAAAGGCTTGTTGGAATTGATCCGCTACGGGGAAATTTTTACATTATACGCAACAGAAGCACCTGAAGTACTTTAAACGGAATAGGATAGTTAGGTAAATGGTTGGAGCAGCAAACTCGGATTCGGCAAGATCTGCATTTTTGTAGTAACAAAGGGGGAATGGCCCAAAAAATTGGATTAGGTGCAGAAGGACGCCAGTCGGGCGCCGGCGGCTGACTACAAGTCCCCCCAACCGCTGCGAAATGGTCGCCTATTACACGGGCTCACTAACTCGCCTGGGTGGGGGTACCTATTTATTCGTCTGGCGGCGTCCCGGCGCAACCCCTACTCACTTAAAGGTGCTGCTTAATTACGAAAGGATAAGCTTTAGCTTGATTAATCTAGAGAGTAGAGTTCCTTCCCTTTCGTTAAGCGCATCGAGCCAGAGTGATCACATCATCATCTGTCTAACCTAACCATCTCCTGTTTCATTTCATTAGCTTAGCTTAAATGGAAAAAGTATGACTGGCTTCCGGAAATGAGGGACGAAACCATCTTTTTCAAAATTCAACAATGCGCTCAAAAATACCTCCTAAACCCCCTCCGCCAAGTGATCGAGTTTTAGTTCTGAATTTGCTGTAAGAAGGTTGCTCCGCTCTGGACATTACTTCAAGGGAAAGATAGGTTGATGGGGCAACATTCTGCCGTTCTGGAGTTACGCACGGTGGGATTATTATAAAAATGGAAAGGGCTTATTTATAGAGGTTGGGGAGTAAGGGGAGCGGACTTGAGCTTCTCACCAGAACAGGGAAACGAAATCCTCAAAAAAAATTGGAATGAGTTCGCAATTACTACCACAAGAAAGCCGCCCCCTCAATCACTTGATCCGCTATTTTTCTTGGGGGGAATTCAACAACATTTTTCTGGCGTTCCTTATATTGATTGAAGAGTACCCGTTGCTCTTCAAGAAAAATGAGCAAAGGGGCCCCCCGAGCCCGCAGTTTACCGGGGAGGGCACCCAATCGAAGGTTTTTTCCCTTATCCCTGTTAGAGGGCGAAACAAAAAGTCTTTCAAAAGAGGCGCCGGAGGCCTCAAAACTCATCCGAGTTGAATGAATGAAATAAAAAAAAGACTTTCAACAGGAATGCATCAACAAAAACTGCCCTTCCATTATA
>NW_023590789.1:23048226-23072039 GCF_014843425.1 Jatropha curcas
GTCCCTTTTCGTCTGGTATTTCATAGGAATAAACGATACACAGATATAAATAGTAGAGAATGTATATTTTCTATTTTTTTAGCCTTCACACTCTGCCCATAGCAAGGAGCTCAGTGTGCTGATCTATGAAGTTGGGGCCAATCGAGAAAGAGTTTTGAAAAATTATAGCCTAGTCTATATCCACAGCTGACGTGACTTTTCACTCTATCGTAGGAGTGGAGAACTCATTTCATGGATCGCAGACGGTATCTCAGATCTCGTTTTTTGGAGGTATAAATTTTCTCATTTTTTTCATCCCCGAGTGGAAAAGAAAATGTTAATCCAATTCCTGTAATCTTGGTTGAGACAATAATGACTTTGACCCACTGCAGAAGAAAAAGAAAGGGGGGAGGAAAATACCGGTGTTTCTTATAATTCTTCAATCCAAAGATCAGACCGCTACAAGAGAGACTAAGCGCTTTGCTTTAAAAAATGTTGTTCGCTCCCGCATAGTTTTGAACTTGTTTCCGCAGGTCATATGACTCGTCCTTATTTATAAGGAGAAGTGTCCAGGTGAATCTAGAGCAATCATCAACAATAACAACTGCATATGATTTACCTCCAAGGCTAGAAGGAGTTATAGGTCCAAACAAATCAAGGTGCAGCAATTCTAAAGGTCTAGAAATAGAAACCATGCCCTTCGATTTGAAATTTAACTTTGGCAAACCACGAACTAAATCTTTCTTCGATAGTTTAAAAATAAGGTGCATGCTTGCATGTCCAAGTCTTCTTTTTCCTATAAACAGATTTTTGTTATCATGCATGTTCTATACTTCATAATGAGAGGGTTCAAAGATCACTCTTCTATTTTTATCACAAATTTGAGTTACACTTAATAAGTTATAATGCAATCCTTCCACTTAACAATTTATAATGCAATCCTTCCAATAAGCATACATTTTGTATTAAAGGATTAGAATCTACAACACCAATACCAACAATTTTACCTTTGGCTTTATCACCAAAGCTCACTGTACCTCCCTTTTTCCTTTCTAATCTGGTGAATTTCTTACTATCACTAGTCATATGCCTAAAGTAAGCACTATCCATATACCACATTTCTATTTTCAGTTCACTCCTTAGGCACACCTGAAAATATCATGCAGATTTAGGTGCCCAACATGTATTGGGTCCTAGACGGTTAGTGGCAACAGGTGTAGGTCCTTTTTCATTCATTTTGCTATGATTTTTCTTTTATCAAGACTAACAAATTTTTCAAAATGTTTCTGATGTTCTAAAGTCACAACATTAGAATGGCATTTTTCTTAACAGAAAACTGATTATGACTTGAAGTGCTATCATAGCTAGAACTTGTCTTTTCTTTTGTAAATGATTCTGAAATTTACTTTAGAATTCTGATCTTAGATTTTAAAAATTCATTTTCAGAATTCAGATTTTTGCATTTTTCTTCAAAGTGTTTCATATTTTCAAAAAATTTATCATTGCAATCTTTAAGATTTTTTATCTCCATAATAAGATCTTTGCATGTAACTTCTTGATGAAAGTATCTTTCAAATGATTACATTCAGTTTTCAACTTTCTGTAATCCTTCATTAGAACTTTATTCTTTTTAGCAAGCTTTTCAAATTCAGTGCAAAGGTTATTATAAATATCTAGAAGATCACTTTCAAATTCAAGTTTAGAGATACTTACATCACTTTAAGACGGATCAAAGAAGAGTGGGGAACCTCTCGCTGGTTTTTAGAATTCGACATCAGGAACTATTTAACAGCACAAAAAGAATTAACCAAATTTACCTGCAGAAACAAATAAATAGGAATTCCTAGTTGTATCTCGTGAAAAATGAGTTCTTTCTTTTGCTTTTGTGGAATTAATCATTCCCTTTTTTTTTTTTTTTAGAAAAAAAAAGAAATAATAATTTTAACATTCGCTTGTTAACGAACTGTTTTCGACCTTCTGTCGAGCGAACAAGTAAAAGTAATGACTTGCCCGCAAACGTTGTTTTCGGGGAGCTGGGTAGAAGGAAAAAGAGGCTCTTAGCTAAAGGTAGCTTGTCTCGCCCAGGAGGTGGGAACAGTTGAGAACAAAGTGGCGAACGGGTGCGTAACGCTTGGGAATCTACCAAACAGTTCAGGCCAAATCCTGAAGAAAGCTAAAAAGCGCTGCTACCATTGCGGGTTCCTTCCCAACTCTCCTACGCCTAAGATGGACTGCTTCGTGAGAAGTAGCTCAATGCGGACGCGGACGAAGTAGATTCACTCTAGGGTTGGGGTCTCAACAGAAAATCGTCAAATAAAATGCGTCCCAAGCCGAAATATCCTTGCTTAGCGATCTCCTCACCTACATGGTATATTGATTCAAGGACTCGCAGTTTTGAATAGAGGACCTATTGTGGACTGATGGCAACTCAGTTAAAAAGTGAGATACCAGGCATCTGCGCTTGTAACGTAGTAAGCATTCTTTTAAGGATTTGAATCGGGTTACATCTCATACATTTCGGACTCGGTTAATCCCTTTTTGCTAGTCTACCTATGGACCCATCATTCAGGTTGTGCGAATTCAAGGTCTACTAATACGCGCAATTCTCTTTCGATAAGAAGAAGGGTTCAAAATTATCACTAAAGAATTTTATTCGGCAGGGATTTCCGTCTATCACACACTTTCTAAAATTCGTTAGGATGAGGAGGAAAGGAGGCAGTTTTAAATTCCCCCTTATTCTACTAACAATTCCTTTCATTTTTATTTCGCTGCAAATCCACGTCTGGCTCTGTGATATCGTTTACCCATTCCATCGAATCAAAGCTCATTCCGCAAAGATCATTCCAACCTGTCAACAAATTCTTTAGTAAGACTTTAGCAGCAGATTCCATGCATCGGACGCGGAGGCATTCCATTTTCTCACAATCATTCTGACTTCCGGCACCTTGAATTTTGCTAACGCGGATATGAACCTAAATAAAAAAGCATTTACCTGTGGCCTAGCTTCCTTCAAAGAAGCTTCTTCCGTTCCTCCCCCAGGAAGATAGGTTATGTATTTCTGGAGTATGCTCTGCTTGGACCGGAACCCCAACAGGTGCTTTTTATTACCCCCGACGTAGTGTCCCCTTCATTCCCGTTCTTTTCGCATCCCTTGCCTTTTGGAGAAATTAGTGTTGAGCTCCCCTTGAGGAATTCATCAGTGCCCCACGGTGGAAGGTGGAAAAGCACTAATGTCTTCCTGGTGGTGTACTAGGGCGAGGCGAATTCCCAACCCCTTCGTTAGCAGCTTAGCTTTCCCTCTTCTTTCTTTAACTACGATCGTCCAAACCTCCATCTTACTCTTCGCCAATACCTTTTAGCTTTCCTTTAGCTGCCCTACTTTTTTTCCCCAGTCCACGGCCCAATCAGATAGTAAGTGTGCCTGTTCCGTCCTTCTTTGACCGGAAATGGATGCTATGTAGACGACGAGGTTGGCGAAAGGAGGGGACTTCGCTAAAGAGGGGTCTGTCTGTGCCGCGAAGGATTCTAAAACCTTTCTCCTTCCATTGCTTTGACTAGGTTCGCTTTTGACAAGGAACTGGGAAGGCATCGGCTGGTAGAAAAAAGGCCCAGAGGTCAAGCTATGGGCACAAGGACCGGTAAGCATAGTAAGTTACTTTCTTCGTCTTTTGCTTTGTCATTGGATGGAGAGCCGCAGGGCGATGCCTTCTTGCCTTGTGTAGTTGGCCTTGGCCTGCTTAGTGCGGAAGTGCGTGACAGTAGGCCTCAGCTTCTTTGGTTTATAAAGATCTGTAGTAGCACGAACGGTAAGGTTAGTCCCGAGATAATTGTTCTTATATAACCTACTGGACAAGTATGACTTTCCTTCAATAGTATAAGTGGCACCTATTCAAAGTATAATAACTATAGTCTCGGTTCGGCGTAGAGAGGTCCCCCCAGCCCCGATTAGCATCTCCGATCCGAGGATAAGGGATTACTCCGTTAGTCTGTTTCGGTCCGGAGCCGCCGGTAATGGACCTTACTTACCCTTGCTTATGGACCAAGCTGCAGAGCTAAGCCTTGTTCTATTGGTTTCGGTGGTTGCTACCAAGACGATTTCTTATTGCCCATTCAAAGGGACCTACGAGATGCTAATCCACGAAAAACGATACGAGAAATTCGAAAGAACTCATCTACTCCCAACGAGGCGCGACCCGTAAAAATACATCACTCAGTGCAAAGGACTTCTTTTTGGCAGACTTTGCGGGCACAACTTATAACGTCCCGTATATCACTAGTAGGAGGATCCTTTACAATAAAGGCTTTGAAAAAGCTTTCGCAATATTTAGCCGCGAGCAATCTACGTTTGTGGATCTCGTATATTCGCTTCATCCGACATCTTTACTTGGACGTTTCCCCCTTCATCTTTTGAAAAAAGCCGCTCCACGGTGAAAGTTCTTCATCTTGTGTTGTTTGCCGGACAGTGACAATAGTTCACATTGAAACCCTATTAGAATATGTTACGAGGGATCTGAAATGATCTTCCAGTTTGGGAGAATTTCGCAAACCTCCGTCCATCGAGAATTGAATGGAGTTTTTCCCGTATTTCGACCGGAGGAATCTAAGAGAGACATTTACGTGTATCGAGATTCTTGACCGAAAAAATTTAGACATCCATGCCCTCGGAGAGTGCTT
Organism: Jatropha curcas; assembly: GCF_014843425.1. The sequence goes on from NW_023590789.1 coordinate 23,052,880, forward strand.
TGTCGTGCTAGGCACTGACATATCCTTTTTGTCTTTATTTGACCCCAAGAATGGATTGGCATTCGAACACGACTTTCTGGTCGAACCCCTTTGTGTAAGACAAGTAGACAAGTTTTTGGAATGAATAAAACTTAAGGAGCTAAGCTCCTTTATAGCCAAACAACTCCCTATTCCCTTCCCTTTCTTTCGATGTGGGATTTGCAAGCCACCTAAGCAATATTTTGGGGGTTCTAATAATCCCCTATTTTATCCAGTTTAAGAAGTGCGTAGCGCTTGATACATCAAGTATGTTTCTGCATTCACATGTGTCTTAATCGGATGCCGTGCTGCGATAATGATTGCTTTGCTTCAAAAAGATAGTTGTAAGAAATAAGACTTCAGACTAGAATACAAATAAGATCAAAAAGGCTTATTCCACATAATGTAATAGATGTGATTTTTTTTTTTTTTTCTAGATACAAAAACTTCTTTTTCTTTACCATAGTTTTAAATTATGCAAATGTCCATTTAGGATGTTGTATATACAATACATAATGGGCCGTGCAAAGTACAGGACTTAGGAGTGTCGAGGAAACATTCTTTGAAATCCAATAAGCCAAACTTCTATATTTTGGGTTCATTTCAGTCACCGCCGAGCCATTGTTGGACCTTCAACAATCCCTAAACCAAGCAGGCTAGGCTTCATAAATCTATCTCAGTGTCTGCCCTATCGCATAACGCTTTCTCCTCGGTAACTCATAGCGGCTTCCTCGCTTCCTCATTCGCTGGGAGCGGCCACACGATCTCCTGAAGTAGCCATCATCTCCGCAACAAGCGAGGTATTTGAAATTTCTAAGTTGTTAACCCTCTCCTAGAAATAATAATCTCCGATTCCTATTTTATCAATATTTTATCTTTTTTTTTAGCAAAAACGGTATGAAATTTCTTTTTAAAACCCTATCTCATCGCTCTTTGATTTAATCGTCAAGATCTACCATGCCTAGCGGTAATTGTACCTAAGTTCTGATTATATGATATTGTACATGCTATTCCTTTGATAAGAGGGTTTTTATTATTTTTGGGTTGTTTTCTTTTGGTGAATGAAGAGCTTTAAACTTTAGGGCCGATGAAAATTCCTGGACAATTTCGTCGAATTTTCCCACAATTATAATGTAAAATCTTATGTCCTGCCTTGATTGAAGAAAATTGAATTAGCCTTTTTTCTTTCTGGAGAATGTGTTGGTATATTAGCCCTGGTTGATGAGTTGTAAAATTTGGACGCGAGTAATCTTCTGCCTCTGTATTTATGCACTGCAATCTGTGCTGCAAAATATGCTGCTAGTGCACTGTCTGTAAGTTTTTAATTCTAGCAATTAGGTTTGGTTTTAGTCCCTCTATTTTTCATCTCCGACTCTCCTCTCTTTGAAACCCTAGCCTCATCTCATCTCCTTAGTGAATAACAATCAACAGGCTAGCGGTCATATTAGTTTTCTCTCTCGGAAACATCTCCTCAATGACTGAAACCCTACCAGCCATCACCATTGTCTCAATTTTTTCTTTTCCCCTTTGAATTAGTTTTACATCTAAAAAATAAATTGTATATTATATATATTTTTTTTTTCTTTTCTTTGAACCATAACCAACACAACCATCTCTCTCCAGATTGTATACAAATACCTGCAAAATCAAAGAATCAACTTTTGTTTCAATCTCAAATTTCGATAGAAAATGGTTTGGACATTTTTTCTATGACTCATTATTGTTAAGAAATAAGTTTATTTGTTTGTTCCCAGTTATAAGGAGTTTGTTGACAGCATATCTCTCATATTTTTGCTGTTAATATATCTACCATATCTTTAGTGATTGATAGCTTTTAAGTTCCTATTTTCTAGCAGCACTCTGTTATGTTATGCTCTTATTAATGAGCTTATGAATGTAAGTTTAACATCAGAAAAACATTCAAGGTTTCATACTCACTTGTTTCTTGTTTACTGTCAAAGTTATTTGACAATTTTGTATCTTGATTATATAATGTGTTTTACATTAGAATCTAAATCTGATTGCTTCTATATTTATGGTTTTTATGAATCCTATTTGTCTGTTATGTTGATTAGTTACTTTTTCAAATTGGGATAAACTTTTAATTATTATATCAAATATGATATTGTTGCCATTCACTTATCTAGTTATTATTATGAACAGGGCATCACATTTACTTTGAACGAGGCTGTTATCCATAATGAATAAAATAGGTGTCTGCTGTCTGTGCGCTTCAGTTCTGCTTTTTTTAACTTTCCGAAGTCCCACGGGCCATCTCTCAAATCGCCGTTTTCTACTTAACAGCCAAAACCATTTATCTACTTTTTATCATGCACACATTGAAGCGCCGCCGTTGCCTGATGACCCAGAGCCAAATCGCGGTTTTCTATTTAACAGCAACAAAAGCCATTCATCTGCTTTCAACGGTTCACACATTGAGCCCCACTTGCCTGATAGCTCAGAGGTAAATTTGGCTGTTTAAATTCATACCAACAAACATATTGACCCATATAAACTTTTAAATAAATTATGAAATGTTTATTAGATAATTGTATATTATTTTAATTTTATACTGATATGTATTAAATAATTGCATGTGGCTAAAATAAATTTAGTCATTATTATGTCTTTCTATAGATATAAGTTGGTTTAGAATATTAAAGAATAATTAATGAATTTTTTTCAGTTACCCTTTTCTATCCTTATTCACATAATAATTAACTCCAAATTTATAGATGTAATTAAATACAACTACGTGTAAAAGCGAATTTATCAAAGTGTACAATAGAAAAAAAGAACTTTAAATGCATACTACAAATCAAAATAGACAATGATTTTGGAACATGTTAAAATAGATCAATTTGATGGATTGTCCATTTTTCTCTCAATAATAATTTCATGAATTTATTTTATTTCTAAGATCAATTTATTAAGACTTATCACAAATTCTTTATTACATAGTAAAAAAAAAAAAAAAAAAAGTGGAGTGCCTCGAGTATTTAAAACAGCCAACAAGTATTGAGCAATGCGCTCTTCACCTACAATAGAATCTTTGACAGATCCTGCAAATGCATTCACGTATGTAGCTTTTAGTTAGACAAAAATACAGTTCATAGTGACAATACTCATTAAAAGTAGCATATGGATAGACAGAAGTTTCCTGAACTTAGTGGAGCTCATGGACTTGTGTACCTAGGCAAATCAATCAAAGGAAAAAGGAAAAGTAAAAGATGTCAGGAATATGAACTAGATGGTTAGTAACCACTTGGATTCTATTAATAAAGCTACCAAAAAAAGTTTCTAAATATGAACAGAGCAATAGATTACTTGAAAATGATTTTCTAACTGTGATATTGTGTTCAGTATCAACTACATTTCAATTTATGTTAACAGACAAAGTAAGCTTACAGGAATCACTTCCCATATAATTTATTTTTTTAAAAGTAGCAAATAGAGCCTAACCAGAGTAGAAATTCCAAAAGTTGTAGAATGCATACTGCTGTCAACATGATTCTCACTCTCATATTAAGAAACAGGATTACTGGGAACTAATATCTGGTAGAATGCACAAGAAATTAGAAAAAGAAGAATTTAAACCTGCAAGAGCTAGCTTTAATCCTGTTTCTATATCTGGGATACTGGGAACTAATACACCCGGAGTGTCCAGAACGTATATACTGGGCTGATGAGCAATCTGCAAATCAACATTAAAACCATAAGAATCCAACATTAATGGACTATCAACAAGAAGGAAGATCATGACCATATTGACTAAAAAATAAAGCTTGAAAGCTTGTCAACAGCAAAAAAAGGGGAAAAGATGGAGAAAAAGAAAATCTAAATATAAAATTTAAATTTAGAAAGAGTGAATATAATTTATAAATATTTAAAACAAGCAACATCAAGCAACATATATGCTAAAAGTTCTGGGGACAAAAATCTGTGAACTTGTCAAAAGTGTTTTTGCCTTTTAGCCGAAGGACATTTGCGGTTAGGTAACCGTCTATCTATCTACTTCTCTCTTTTACGGTGATGGACGGACAAGAAAATAAGGGTCATTAATATGACAACCGTTAGCAACTTAGGTGATGGACGGATGAGAGAAGAAGGGTCATTAATATGACAACATGCAAGATGTGCCAGTGATTTGCTACTTACAAAGATAATAGATAATAAAGCATGTTATCAAAGTTTATAAAACCAATGAGATACTATTTTACACATGTTTACATGCTTACATGTGACCAGGAGAAAAAGCACTATACACCCGAACTTATGCACAACGCACACACATGGATATACTCTCCAAAAGAAAAGAAAATAAATAAAATAACTCAGACCTTGTAACCCGCAATATCTTGAGTAACACCTGGCAGTGGGCCTACTGTAGCTCGCTTCATTTTCTCCTGCACTATGTAGGAAACTCAAACTGTCACTATTCAAAGTCTTCAAGATCATAAAAACTGATAATTTGAGTTGCATGCAAAATTATGGTACATTTTCCAAAGGCAGCTTATCTTACTATCGCTGAATACAGCAACATCTTACCAGGAAAGCGAGAATGTGCAATTTGATGGATAGAATTTATCAAAGCTGATTTCCCAACATTAGGAACACCAACCACCATAACAAGAAGAGTAGGTTCCCTTGAAATCACCTCCTTCAGTTTAAACTCCACAAGTTCAAGAAGCTTTAGGCATGAGAACCATCAAGAAGACAAAGTTGAACAACCATGGAATTACACAAGCAAATTAGATACAGAATTCAATTGAATTTCAAAACATAAACATATACAGTCAATAAAATATATTGGATCAATTACATAGAAGGATAATTGCATGGTTAAAGCATGTGCAAGACTATCTGACGGGAATAACATAAGTTCAGCAAGTGTCAAGTCCATTTCAAATTCTTAGAAATGTAGTAAAAAAATTGAAATACTATTACAATGAAGAAGAAATGTCAGAAAAGGAAACAGAGACAGTAGAACTTCTCCAAAACCAACTCAGTATTCAAGGGATTACACACCCACGAGCACAGCAGTATAAAAAGGTGCAGCTCAGATCATGTCATTAATTTGTTTAATGAGGGATGGAGTGTGCATATGCTACTTCCATTTATATTCAAAATCCCTCGCACGTCCTAAAAGACCAAAACATGGTTGAAGCCGATGCCTACTTCTATTGTGCATGATGCAAAGTAAGCATTTTGGTACTTCATTCTCCAACCATTTAAAACTTGCTGAACTTCTTCCTTTCCTCTACCATTTGAAAATAAGTTAACCACCTCTTATATACACTGTTTTCCATGAGCTACTTTAGTTGATAGGGAGGAAAAAGGGAAATAAAGCTTAAACATCTTGTTCAGGTGAAGGACTTCATGTGTGTAACTAGTTATTGAAACCAGGAAACACTATCCTAGATTTGTTTTTACATAATTGTAAACAATCCTCATCACAAAACAAAATAGGATTATCATCCTGACCAAGACAACCTATAAACAAAACTGCTCAATTCAAGGTTTGGCCTTCAGGTTTCCATCTGAACCATTAGATTTGTTAAGCTTTAATTTTTAGACGCTCCAACCATAAGTGAAGCAAAGAAACAATATCTAAGACTAGTTATGAATAAACAAGTAAAACCTTTGACTTTTGCGATGAAAATGAAATATAACAGTATTTAATTAATTAGAAATAAAAAGAAATTATCGTCGTTTGCTTGAGAAGCATACCATGCTTCACTTAAAACCAGTAATTAAGAATGACCCTTGGTAAACATGAAAGAAATTTTCTTTTCCTCTAACTACTCCTCGGAGACCAAGGAAATACTAAAAAATTATCGATTCTTATTTAAAAAAAAAGGGGGAGAAATTTACAATTTAGATATCTACTAACCTTCTGAACAGAACTCTTGCTGTTGGAATTTATTGGAATGCAATCCATCTTGCACGAATCAAAATAATGAACCCATTTCTATAACAAACAAATATAAAATATATAAGCATCATATCATCAAATAAAAATGGACTATAAACACAGAAAAGAAACCATTTCAAAGAGAAAACAAAAGAGTACTTACATGCATTATATTAGGATTGGCTAAATCTTTCTTGTTGAGAGCAATTACACGTCGTTTGGAAGAAAGCTGAGGCTGTAAATCTTCGTTTGCAGACGATAAAGGAATCTGCTAAAAAACAAAGCGAACGAAAAAAACTCAAAATTCTATTAGAATTGAGAGACACAGAGATGGAAGCAGAAAGGGTACGGACACGAGAGTCGCGGACTTCAATGACGAGGTCAGCGAGCTTGAGGCGATTGCGGATTGCGCGGGTGGCGGCAGCCATGTGACCGGGAAACCAGTTGATGACTCCACCTCCTGCGTTGAAAGCCATCTCTCCTAATCCCTTCTTCACTATTCCCTTTAACCCTCCCATTTATTTTCACGTACTTAATCTCTCTCTCTCTCTCGTAATCAATCAGATTACTTTCAGTTTCTGCCTCAAAGGTCTAAAACCCTTTACCGTTTGTTTCCAGGGAAAATGGTTTTCCGGAGAAGGCAACGCAGTGATCAGCAATTCGTTGCTTCTCATTTCGTCCGTCCGGCTGCTCTTGCTTAAATCATTACTCTTCATTCTCCCGCGCTCTAGCAATTGCGCTCCCTAGACCACTACCATTTAGTTAGGTAGGGACAATCAATCCATAGTTACGGGAATAACGGAATGCATGGGGGTCCAAAAAAATAGAAAAATGAAGATTTTCTATGAAATCCTTTCTTTCCATAGATGTATCTGGTCTGAGACGGTACAGTACTCTACGAGAGGAATGCAATGGGATGGATGGTAGAGGGCTGCCTGCGCCCAAAAGCGATGATTCACTTGTCCCCTTGTCTATAGGGACCTTGTGGCATACAACCGCCACGACTCCTGCGTTATAGCCGCCCCTTTCTCTCTTTCTTTTGACTGCCTCGTGGACGGACGAAAGAAGGGAAGTTACAGAACGGGGCTCGCGAAGTTTGTCGTGATGACCAAAAAGAGTAAAACCAAACCAAACTCCATGTTTCAAAATTACCGAACCAAAATGGTTTGATTCGATCGCTTTAATCGTTTCAACCCAGAAGTACTTTAGACATGATAATATCATGACCTTTTTTATCGGGAAAATAAAATTATTTTATTAATTAAATCTATGAAAAACTTAATAGTATATCTAAGAAGTTAAACCAATATATCAGGATAATATTATGAATAAAAATACATTTTCACCCACTCGTAAATTGAAACCAAAAGCTCAAGCCTATTGCTGCTGGTGGTGGAAAAGATCAAATCCCCTTGGGACTTTTGCTAGGGAAGTTTGAAGCACGCAACGATGACTATGAATGATAATAACATGTAGTATTGATAGTTAGATCTCATGAGTCTCTTTTCTTATATATATATATATATATAATATCTCAATAGCACCTTTGTCTAAAGCTTCGGAATGAGAACTTCATAATCCGAAACGCAGGAAGGATCGACTAGCAAAGTCATTCAAAACTTGAAATCGAAGAACCAGGCGGTTTATTGAAGAAGCTATAGAGTCGATTACAAAAAGAGTACTAGTTGAAAAGGCTTGTTTGGAAATTGTATCCGCTACGGAATTTACATTTATACCGCCAACAGAAGCCACCTGAAGTACTAAACGGAATAGGTATTAGTTTGGTAATGGTTTGGAGCAGCAAACTCGGATTCGGCAAGAAATCTCAATTTTTTTGGTAGTACAAAGGGGGATATTGGCCCCAAAAATTGGATAGGGGTCAAGACGGGCAGTCGGGCGCCGGGCGGCTGACTCAAGTGCCCCCGAACCGCGCGAAATGGTCCGCCTATTACACACGGCTCACTAACTCTTGCCTGGGGTGGGGGTACCATATTATTTCGTCTCGGCGGTCCGGCCGCACCCCTACTCACTAAAGGATTGCTGCTTAATTACGGAAGGAAAGCTTTTAGAATTGATTAATCTAGAGAGTAGAGTTTCCCTCCCTTTCGTTAAGCGCATGCGAGCCAAGGAGTGGACATCATCATTCTCTGCAGACAAATTCCATCTCCTGTTTCAATCATTAGCTTAGCTAAAGTGGAAAAGTATGAACTGGTGGCTTTCCGGAAAATAGAACGAAACCAGCTTTTTTTCGAAATGATCAACATGCCGCTCAAAAATACCTCCTAAAACCCCCTCACTGCCCAAGTGAATTCGAAGTTTAGTCTGATTTGCTGTAGAAGTTGCTTCCGCTCTGGACTTACTTCAAGGAAAGATAGGATTGATGGGGGCAATTTCTGCCGGTTCTGGAGTTCTTACCGCACGGTGGGATTATTATGAAAAGGGGAAGGCTTTTTTACTAGAGGTTTGAGTAAGGGAAGGGCGGAGCTTGAGGCCCTTCTCAGCCGCAGGAACAGGGGAACGAAATCCTCCAAAAATGGAATGAGTTCGCAAAATTACTACCAACAAGCAAGCCGCCTCATCACTTACCCGCTATTTTTCTTGGGGGGAATTCACAACATTTTTTCTGGCGTTCCTTTTATATTGAATGAAGAGGTGACCTCGTGGCTCTTCAACGAAAATGAAGGCAAAGGCCCCCCGAGCGCCGAGTTTTACCGGGAGGGCACCCAACAAGGTTTTTTCCCCCTTATCCCTTAAGGGGGAAACAAAAAAGTCTTCCAAAAGAGGCGCCGGAGGCCCTTCAAACATCATTCCGGAGTTTGAAGAATGAAATAAAAAAAGACTTTTTCAAACCACAGGAATGCACAACAAAACTGCCCTTCATATAGATCGTCCCGTGGCAGACACTCATTTCTACGTTTCCCCACCCCTGCCCGAAATCTCCGCTTTGGTGGGCTCCCTCAAGGTGAACGCCGAAAAAGTCTACCTCCTTTTTGTGCGCCCCATCACCTCCTCCATGAGGATGAATGCCACTGAAATTCTTGCAACAACCGACGAACAAAATGGGATGTCTGCCCTAACCACCCGGCTTTATCCAGCTTTTTCTAAGTTTAAACGTACATCATGGTTGGGATGGAAACTATACCAATAGTAGCTTCGGCAAATCGGGAAATCAATGAGTTTTTCAACACCCGAAGGTAGCCGCACAGCCTAAGAGTAAAGAGAGAGTGTAGGGGGCCTTCAACTTCATTATTTTTAGCAAAAGTTCCTGCGGCTCGAGCCACCCAGCCCTTTGCGGCCTTGGGCCTGGGTGACATTCAATATCATGTACTCATGTTTCCTAACGTATATCGCTAATGGTATGCAAATTTCCTATTTGAGAAATTTAGATCAATGTATCACTCGTGTCTATAAGCAGGGGGGTCGTGGCCAAGAAGCAACCAAGCTGACTGCCCCCTTCAATCGGCGGCTTCTTCGCTGTGTGAATAAGGTCTTAGTATGGATGGGCATTCCCGGGCGGATCGCAATAAAGTCACGGCGAAGGTTTAGACCGAAATCGCAATTCATCACCATTTTGCCTGTTCCAATTGATTGGACTGGTATTATTATATAAGTGTTGACTCTAAGCCCCTGTGCTGTGGCTCGGCTTCCCGAATTCCAGTACGTGAAGCTGCCTCGTACGGGCTCTTCCTAAGAACTTGGAAGCCTCCTCTCTCTAAATTAGAAATAAATAAAAATGCATTTACAAGAACAAGACAAAAAAGACTTTTTCCAAAAAGCCCTTCGCCCCTCCTATTCAACGGGGCTATTTTAGAGAAGCAGCTTCGTTCCTTGACTTCTTTTCTCATTCAAAGCTTCCTTTTCCTTAGTGTAGTCTCGGTCCATAGTTTAAGACTCCGTTTCCTTATATTATAGCCTAGTCTTATTATCCACAGCTGACCGGTGAACTCACGTACCCGACGCATTTCCCTTTGGTAGAGCGGCTAAGTGAACTTCTTTTAACCTTAAACGTACTTTCTTTCCTTTACTATTATCATAGGCCTTCGGTTCGGGCTTTCGACATAAACAAAGCCTATCCGGCCTTGGCTTTCGCTATCGCTCATGAACTTGGTATAGAGTCCCGTTTAGTCCGTCGGCCTTCCTACAGAAGGCCTATGATATAGTGGTCGGCCTTTCGGAATGCCTCCTTCTTACTTTTCTGAATGCCCTTTACGACTACTAAAGGAAACAGGGGGCCTGTTCACCTTTGGAAACTAGCTACAACCGGTCCACGACAGGTGTTTGTGATATTTATTGAGGAGTTTGAATGGAGTTTAGCTGACTGAATCCATAACGCCTTAGAAAAGTCACCGTCAACTGGTACTTTTAATTTACTCTATTAGATAAGTTAGGTATTGGTGTAGCTTGCGTAAATGTAGTTGTAGTTAAGGCTGCATTGAAGTAATTTTCTTTTTCTTTTTTGAAGAAATCTACTGAAGTATCAAAGGGCGAACGGGGCTCCAGGCCCGGGACGTTGGCAGAATGCTTGGCCCTCCTTCGCTGGAAGCGACACCTGAAGGGTGAGCTTTTCTGGTGGTTAGCTTCCTAGAACTAGATAATAGGCAATTAGGCATTCTGAGCTGGAAGGAAGCAAGCGAGGCATTACGGGCCGACTACAAGAAAGCAAAGCTTCGTAGACTCGACAAAGTCGCTTATAGAATTTCGACTAACTAAGTGAAGACTTTCTACTTCATTTAATAAGGAAGGGGGGGCTTTGCTTAGGGAAGCCTTTTATAAGGCCGACCATAACAATAAAGCCGCCATCATCAGTCCAGGAGAGAAGCAAGCTACCTTCTTTGATCAGTACCTTCGGACAGGGGAAGAGAACGAATAGGCCGCGTATGGTGGGTCGTGGTAGGTCCGAGGATTCTTACGCGGCGGGAGCGAACTCCTCTATCGTCTTGCATTTCTCTGGCAGCTACGCTGCAGCTCCCTCGATCCATCGTAAAACTTGGAGCGATCCGAGAAGAACGATTAGGATCATATTCTATCCCTTTTCTACCAACATGCCCATAGACGAAGGTGCTTCGTTCAAATCACTTCTTCGTTGCAATCGCTTTCGATCCGGTGAAAAACCGTAATACGCCCTGAGGAATTCCTACCAGCTAGGACTTCCTGTACTAAAAGTGATTGTCAAGTGCTTGCTCTCCTTTAACAGCAGTCTTCATGCATACTCTCTCTGAAAACAATCATTCGATTCCGTTTCCGAATTAAGCTCTTACCCTACTCCTTCTTCTCCTCTCATCGTCGTTGGGTCCTTTTTGAATAACATTTCTCGGCGCCACCGGGTAGCGGTAGGAAGAAACCTGTAGCCAGTGACTAGTCTCGCTATGGAGCTACGTGTACACCGCCACGTCGAGACTCTCTTTCGAAAGTGGAATCACCCACCCGCTTTAAGAAAGAGGGTGAAACGAAGGAAGCTATAAAAAGCAGCCGTGATCTTATATACGAAATACCACCAACAGCAACAGTAAGAAAGGTTTTCTAAGATAGTGTTAACCGATTGGGTCTATGTAAGCTAATAGAGAGTTGCCGCATCAAGGCAATGAAATTGGTCTATTCCCAATAGTGGCATTCTACGTCAAGAAGTCGATGAAATGCCTGTATTACTTGTCTTGTAGTCAAAGGGCTTTTTGCGCATCTTCTATAAATTCGTATTAAATTCGCATCGAGAAAGAATAAAAAAATGGTAAAGACTTTTTTTCCGCATTAGCTCGCGCCGCAACCTTCGAAGTGAAATCAGTCTTTTTAAAATCCCTTACGAGGGTAATTTGTGCATAGATTCACGGACTAATGGCAGGCCTTACGTTACGAAGTGGAACTTGAAAGTTACCTTAAGCGACTGCTCTTTATTTATCTATCAGAAGTAAATGCCTTTTTTGGGGGAATTTTCCTGGTCCCTGATGAAGAAAGGGAAATCCGGGAAATGACTGGCCCTTCTTTTCTTAGGGCTTCTTCGGGCTAGGGAGAAAGACTAGATTTACAGGAGAAAAAGTTCGACAAGTCAAACACATAAGACCCTACTCTCTGACTAAATCAAAGTTCCCTACCCGGGAAGAGCTCGTATATTGGGTTGTAAAGCCTGCCTAAAGGGACAAAACCGTGAGGGGGACGGCGATACGTAACGCCCCAAAGCGGACAATACTTACCAAGGGGAGGGCTATGACATATGAGCTTAAATGCTAGATGGAATGTTGGATGAATTGAATAGTTTTTCCAGCCTGCCATATAGCCGAAAGGCATGATAGAGCTATAGCGAGCAAGCACTGGGTGAGATACTGCCTTCTATGTATGCCTTTGTGGGTGAGACTAATGATCCTACAACTCGTATACTATAGAAAGAGTTTCAATAGCAGAGGCTGATAGCATAAAGGTCCAACCAATGAATGTTCTTCTTTCTTCTATAGGGGAATGAGCGTGACGGCATCGTGAGAGGAGTCATATGTAGACCTGAGTGAGAGTATTGACCCCTGATTAATTCATAAGAGAAGAATCCTACAGAACCTTGGAAAGGTTCCACTTGACAAGTTCAGTCTATTAAACGAGATTTTTGTTCAAAGAATGAAGCTTGGAATGAATCTGATATCTTTTCTTTCTTCTCTTACTTGTTGAACTAATAAGGACATGATTCAGAGCCTTTAATTTATAAATTACTCTTCTCTCCTTTATTAGGATAATAAAAAAAGAGAAATCCACCTTTGTAAAGTTAAAGTAAAGTCTCTTGGAGGTGAAAATAAGGCCTTTACTCTAGCTGCTCTTGGTACTTGAGTAAGGTCATGGCAAGGAAGTTCTCCAACAACAACAACTCGATAATACTTGACGACATCGTGCACACATAGTGCAGAAGTGATTCCCAAGGAAGGGTGGGTACAGTTAGTCTGTGAACAGCCAACCATCGCATTATAATAATTGGTTCGATATAAACTTGCTAATAGGGGGCCTCATAATAAAATAAAAGGATCTACTAAATGAATCAAGTTGTGCCAAAGGATCAAAATGGCTAGATGACCTTGTGGCGGGGGGGGGGGGGGGGGGGGGGCTTCAACACCACGAAAATTGATATGCGCCAGAATACTTTATGGTACAATATTACTATCTGACTTTGACTATATTTTAGCTTATGTCGTTATCTGTTAAGTATTCTGTTTATTAATATAACTATTCTATTCATTTATTAAAAGCTTTTTGTATTATTCTTTAAAATATACTGTATATGTTTCCTGTTAATAATTAAATGTTTCAATTTTACTTATAAAATATTGTGATCTAATTTATGTATTCTGTCCCATCTATAGAATTTAAGTAAAGAAAAGCTAAGTAATAAATAAATCTTTCCCGAACAACACTCTCAGTGATCGGGCGAAGGCGCATTTGCTTTTGAAGTTTCTTTTCCTTTTGAATGATGTGTGACTCTTAATGAAGTTCAGGAAATTCCTTCTTTTTCCGTCTGTACTTACTATCTGGGTTATATGATTGAGTAGGAAATGTTTAGGTAAGTTGTTCGATTACGTCCTACCAAGTCTTTGGAGGGAGGTCCATGGAGTACGCTTTTTCCAGTCTTTCGAATCGTGGAGCGAGAGGCCTCTTCTTTCAGGTGTTCGCACCTAATCTGATCGACTTCTTACTCGGTAGAAAGGGATCAGATCGAGGGTATGTTAATAGGTCTCAAACGAGCCTTCGGCCTTTGCTTGAAGCCATCTTTCATTCCACGTGGCGTGGTCTTTGCATTTTTCTAAGGCGCTCTCATTAGCGGTCCGAGCCCCCTTTTTTTCGTTAAGTAAGGTGGCACTTGGCTTCCTGCTTGACCCGAACCGAAGGCAAAGGTCCTTCTTTCATTTCTTCGTGATTGGGCTCTCGTAAGCGCTTTAGTGTAGTAAGGGCCATCTGCTTTTGCTATCATTCCAAGCCTTCGAGTCTTCCTACCAGATTCTTCGAAGTCGTTATATAGCGAGGAACCAGTCTTTGTTGGTCTGTCCCATTCGCCTACTAGCCCTTATTCAGATGGTAAGAGGGCTATTTCCTTCTTCTTGATGCTTGGGGCTGTCGCTTGTGGAAACTCCTCAATTGCAGGAGAGGGATCATTCTCTCTTTGTCCTGGGTTTTGGTAAAGTGACTTCCGGGTGTACGTGTCTCAGGAGCGATGATCAAACCAGTTAGTTTGAAATGTCTTATGTAATGAAGGTTTTCAATCTTTGAGGTCGGATGCCGATTCCCCTATCGGATTAAGGGGCCAGTGCTTTTCCTAGTGTTAAGGGTCAATGCCTTAATCCGAAATCCATAATCCGTAAGCATTGGGTAATGCAGCGGAGGTTGCAGTCTATCATCATACCCATCTTGCTTATTCGGAAGAGAAGCATTGCCTGTTGCTTGGCGTCGTCTATTACGTATGCCTGAAAATTTAGTTCATATTAGTCGGAAAGGGGAATTTCTATAGGATAGGAGGCCCAGCTGGGGGAATTTCTCTTGTCCTTGCTTTCATCCTTCTTCTCTCTCTTATTTTGTTTTCGTTCTCAATTGGTTTGTATCGAGTTCATGCTTTTTTCCTTTACTAGAAGATGAGTCTAAAAACCGCTGACCCAAGAAATTCCTTTTTTTTTTTACTTTTTTCCGCTTCGGGACCTTCTTACCTTTCAAAGACACTTTTTTTATTCCCCGACATCTACGAATAGATAATTTGTAATAAAAAGTTATTCAATAACCGACAAACATCTAAGGAATTATTGAGGTTTTGTTCGAAAATAAAGCCAAAAGCCCAGGCTTTCTCTAGATAAAGAATAAATTTCGTGAATGAGATCTCTCTTTGTGATTCGAAAACGATTCGGAAAAAGGGCTACTCACATGGACCAGCGGTCTTGCCGATTACTGACCAGATATCTTTACCACTGCGGTATATGCTATAAATAGGGAGTTGTCTAAACTGGTCGAGGCTTAGAGTGGCCGTATTCGGACACTCCTAGCCTTATCACTGACTTTCATTACTTGTCTACTATTTTGCTCTTATTGCTTCTTTACGGCTAGTGCGCTATTGGTGTCGGAGCGCTTTGGGACGGAGAGCTGAAAACCTCACAAGCTATGGGTGCCAAGCATTGCAATAGATGCGTTATAATCATTCATACTAAACTGTAAATCTTCTCTTATCCTATCCGCTCTTGAAAAAGGAAAGAGCCATTTGCCAAGCACAGAAAAAAAAAAAAAGGAACTTGGAAAAATAGGATCTTGCAGCTACTAGGTCAGTTAGAAATCGGCTTTCGTGCAGCCACGTTGTTATAAATCGGGATCTTCTCTCTTTCCTGGTTGATGCCTGGGGATTCTTTCATTCGACAGTTGGGATTGATTGATTTTTCTAGATATCAAGGAGGTTCAAGAAGGAGGGCTAACTAAAAGAATAGTGGCTTTGGGGCATTCCCCCAGTGCATACATATAAAGTCCTGAACCCGGAAAGATCCGCTCTACGAATCAGATGTTAATGTTTGCTAATGGCAGCGATATGGGCCTAACCCTTCCCTACTGAGATCTGATTATGGGACATTTACTACTATTATATATTGATCCTCAGGGGCTCCTATCATTATAGAAACCGTTGTTGATGGTGAATTTAAGGCGCTGTTGGACAATAAACGCTCTTTACTTTATTTAATCGGCTATTTTCAAAGCATCAGTCCAACGGAGGCAAGGTACTAGCCACACCTCGGCTCAAGCCCAAGGCAATAACGACCAGGCGCAAGGGAAAACAAGTGCCAGCGAGTTAGGGTGTTCGGAAAAAAGCGCAATAGGCCATAGAGTCAATCCCTGGACCCGGCTAAATGATTTGATCCCAAGTGTCATCACCAAGAAGAAAAAGAAGCTCGTTTGCCCTTAAAAGGGGGATTTTTAATGTTACTCTTCGTGTTAGCCGAACTGGGATCGGGTAGAAGGAAAAAGTCCATTTAAGCCCGGATAAAAAAAGTAGTTTTTTGTTCGACCCGGGGAATCCGGACTTGAGGCCAAAATCGCCGAGGTGGGATGCGTTGCTCAAGCGTTGGGGCTATAGAAGCCTAGAAGAAGAAGTCGGGGAGGAAAGAACTTCTGGATTATTGAGTCATACCAGTAGCAAATGGAGAAATAGGGCAGCTGCTAAGATCCCAAATCGAGATTGGCTAGATGAGGAGTAGCTTTATGCCAAACGGCTCCGGGGGAAATGATGTTTGATAGATGGATCTGTTTTTAAACAAAATCTTGCTCTTTGAAGGAAAGAGGCGAAGGCAATAAAGAGAGGAATTCGCAAGAGTATTTGTCCAATTCTTCCTGAAAGAGGGCATTTCTTTGCTTCCTGTGCTGATTACTGCTTCCTTTAGCATTTAAGCTAGTTTTTCCAAGCCAGGGCCAGAGGTTAGATGGGGTAAGGTTTATCTGAGAAAGAAAAAATCTCACGTGGGCAATTAGTGGTGGATTTTATGGTCAATCAGGTTAATCCCGAACAGCCTAGTCTATCCCGAAAGTGCACCACCCTATTTTTGCATCGATGCCATCGTCTGTATTAGCATGCCTCCTGCATCCTTATATTTAGGAATTGCAGAGATTAATACAAAGCGTTATATTCTTTCACATAGGTAGGTAAGGGAGCTTCAGTGAGAGGAAAAGGATTGAATGCAGAGAGGTCCTTTCGAGAGGCATATTTTTCCCTATTTATTGTACAATCCGGGATTCAGCAGGTTGCCTTAGAGGAGTAGCAAAAGGAAGGACTTTTTTTTTCATAATTTACCAGATGAAAGGGAGCCCAAAGCGCTTACTCATCAAATCTTATTAACCCATTCGCCACCCGCCGGAGGAAAGTCACCATTGCGTCGGGCACGAGTTACGTTCGTCTTTTCTGCCATGTACCGAACAACTGCTTGTTGCCAGTTCAGAGTACGAAAACATTAGTTCATTGAATATATTAAAAAAGTGTTCTTTGATCACGGCGGGTGATACTTAGGGAACAGGCACAAGGGTGCAAATAGGATTTACAAAAAATACATTGGGATTAGATAAAGCGAGGATCGGTCTTAATCTCACTAGCCGACTTTTTCGAAAGCGGCATTCGCCACATATCGCTTCTCTTCTTATTTCGAAAGCGAATTCAGTGATAAAAGGATACAAAAAATCGCGGATTAAGGCGACTACTTCACGCTGTTGAGGCCGGCTTTGGACCTTTTCTCTCGGAAGGGCGGTGCCGCAGCGACTAATCGCTCCCTTTTCTATAGAAAGTTGTGTGTAGCAGATAGATGAAGGACTCAATGTCCCGTCTACCCTACCTCCACCCGTAAGGGTGGCTGCGACCAAAAGAAGAAAAGGTCAAACCCACTTCAATCTGAGAGAATCCCCCACTGCGACTGAAAAGGAGAGGGAGAAGTGACTTCGATTAATTAGTTCGTATAGTATGACATCGGTATTGAGATAATGCTTACTAAGGCCAAAGACTTGCTTCTGAGGCATTTCAGACTTGACTTGCTGGTTGGCCGATATGATCTTTTCTTGTTGAAAGAAGTGGACGTTTTTTAGTACGGAATTTGATGAGTCAAGTCATATATGAATTCAAATCGTTCGACGTCTATTGAGTGAATGAGTTCAAGAGTCTAATAGTTTCTCTTTTTTCAATCTAAACGACTCTTCGACTTTCGTTTTCATTTCAATTCACTCCTTTCCTTTCTTTCTTCGAGTATCTTCTAAAATCAGTCGAGTTACTTTCATTACCTTTTACTACTCTGAGATTATAGTGGAAACATTTTTTTTATGGTGGAGAGTGGGGAGTGAAAAGACCAATTGCACAGAGAATTGAGTTATCACATAGTTTCAACGAATGTTTGATAAACGAAATGGAGTCTTCACTAGTGTGAACGATCCCTTTTTCCCTTTTTCTTTCAATCCGTTCGAACATTGGTTTGATCTAGCTTAAGCGTTGCTAGCCGGCTGCTTGCATTTCGTATAGTGATTAACGCTTTCTCTTTCTTTAGCGCTCCGCCGCCTTGTTTGTATAGTAAGGGGAATTTTTTCTTCTGACTTGACTCAGCTTGACCTACTTGACTAGCGGGTTAGGTAATCGCTTTTCATACGGCGAGGAGTCATTGGCAAATCCAATAGTAGGTAAAAACCGACCGAACCCCTGCTTTTGCCAGCATTGGACAGCAAGCAAGCACGGAACTGGCGCATTGAATGATCAAAAGCATCGGTTGCTTCACTTGTGGCCGTTTACCAAGGAAACGGGATGCGGTCCTAACTATTAGCTTCACTAACGGTAGCTTGACTAAATGAGTTGAACGATTCGTTTATCAACTCATTTTGAAACGAAATAGTGAAACTCATTTCCCTCTTCCCTTATGGTCGAGCTACTTCGTACCGTATCCGTATCTTTTTCTTTGAGTTATACTTATTCCGTCAATCCAGGTGTGATTCTCATTGTTGCATTTTACTTCCGCGTCATACTAAAGTCCGCCTGAATACAAATATGCGCCTTTTTGCTGCCACGGAGAGCCGATGTTCCGGCCTCTTCTCTTAAACAGCTCTCGCTCATTTAAATTTTCACTGAACCTGAACCCTTACCAAGAAACAAGCAGAGCGATCAGTGTGATTTCAAGCGAGCTATCATGCTTTTGCTGTGGCTTCTGGCCTACATTTGAGGGAAGAAGGCCCATCCAATCAAGCCAAGCATTCCTTTAGACAAGCTTAGCCAGTCAGTTGTGAGAAAGCACTTTAAAAAGTTTTTAAGCACAATGAAGTAAGAAGAAAGTTCTTTGACTTTCCTGCAAGGTCCCTTTGAAGTTGGGCAAAATAATATATTATATTAGGGTTCTCCAATTGGACCTTAAAACTGAATGGTTACCTTTTAATACACTACTAAACCTTAAACCTGCCTCAATTTGTTTTCTTTCTTCCATTCGATTAACTTTAAAGCCCTTCCTAACGCGTAAGAGGGCCATCCCACCCTTATGTCGAGCGACTACGTAATGAGTTTCAAATGAGTTGAAACGATTCGTTGGAAACATAGTGAAACTCATTTTGAAACGGAACCCTAGTGACTCGAAGACGGTACGCTGGGAGGGAGGAACTGGAATTTGGGGGCGGTATCTTAATTTGAGAGCTATTAAATGCTGACCGGCTCCGGTTTAAGTGAGAGTTGGTTCAAAAAACTTATCGAGGAATTAGGGAATTTGTGCTGGACTGCACATCTCTCTTT
>NW_023590789.1:23072539-23098072 GCF_014843425.1 Jatropha curcas
ATCAAAGAATCAAGAAAAATCCTCCTGCACCTTAGTAAAGGTTAAGGTCAATTCACCTTAACACAAGGGGAAGAGTAAGAGTCCTTACAAACTTCAGTCCCATTCACTTCCAGACACTACTTAGACTGATTTTAAACGATGATTTGAAGGGCTTAAAGTCAAGCGATTTAGGCTTAGAGGCGGATAAGGTTTTCCCCGCGGTTTAGAACCACTATGCCTATTAAATAAAAAAATAAAAAAAAAAAAGGAGATTGCACCTGACTTCGAAGAATGTAAGGCTCGGCTCGGAACTTGCTCTAGACCCACTGGAAGAAGACTTCGGGACGGATTGGACCACCACGGACATAGAAATTGGAGACCTCAAGGGGGCTATGCTAGATTGAAGTTAGAAGATGACCCTATGTGCAGCTGACCGGGTACCCGTCGAAAGATCCGGGTGCTTAGGCTTGGTCGTCCAATAAGACGGAACGGATCCCTGGAAATAAGGGCGCCTTTAAAGCGGTTGGAAAGAGGTTGACGCTAGGAGTATTACATAAGAAAAATGGGTTCTTTAAGGAAAATTTGACCAACCAGTAATGAACCGGTAATCTCTGTTTTACCCTATTTAATAGCTATGTCATTTGGCGTGCTCTGTTCACAACCGTCAACAAGATATCATAAGATACTTTTCAGGATTTTTTCCGAACTAGAGTTAGAGAATTTGTCCAAGGCTTTGGCAAAAGGACCGTCCCCTTAATAAGGGTAATGGGAGTTCACCTTTCGAGGATTCCGGCTAGTAGGATTACCAAAGGAAATTTTTTTGAAGGCCGCCACTTCCTAGAGGAGGGACAAAGGAAGAAGGAAGGGGCCCTAACGGTGAGGGTAAGCTGGCCTCTAGACCTATATTATTATCCTTAGGGCTTTCCGGGTGTTAACCGGTTGATCGGCAGGGTAAGATCTTTATGGGACCCGTCCCATCAGCAGCGAACTTGCCCTCCCCATAAAAACCTCTTCTTCCGGTCGCCTAAACCGCCATTTTCCTTTCTGAATGTGCTATCTTTATATCTTATTGGTCGAAGGTGTTGTGGTTCCTGTATCGTGGGTGTGCTGAGTTTTAATGGGAAGCGGGTTAGGTTCTATTTAACTTTCTTTTTAGCCCAGTTAGTTCGTGCCGGGTTTAAGTAAAAATTTTTGCACGTTTCTTCTGGATAGTGCTGTCATATGTTGTTGCAGCCGAAAGTGGCGTTCCCTGCTCTTCTTGTTTCCGTTGTTGTTGATGGTGGGCCCACGTAGCAAGGCAACTCGGGTCCCGTCCTCATAATCTTGCTGGTTAATCGGGGTTTCTTTTCCTCTGTTATCTGGAGTCCAAGCATTTGGGACCAAGGATCTATCTACACTTTGCCCTTCTTTCACTCAAGTGACAGGACTTTTCAAGGTGTGGTGTGATCGAAGCTCTCACTGGCCGACAAGAAAAAAGGAGAAAAGGCGAATGTATGAAACAATTAGTGTTTTTGCCTTTTAGCCGAAAGGAACATTTGCGTTAGTAACCGTCTATCTATCTATTCTCTTCTTTTACGGTTTTCCGAACGGAACCACCTCGGGGCGTCGTAAGGCAGGCACGTTGCTTGTCTGAGCCCCAAAAATTCGGAGCGGGAAGTGGTTCTCTGTTATACCGGAAATCGGTTTTTGAATTGGAAATAAAAGAGGACCCGCTTACTTGATTACTCCCTAAATTAAATTGCTTACACAATGGTTACCTGTCAACAAAACTGAAAATGGAACAGGCTCCCAGGGAAAACAAAGCGTTAAAGAAGGATCATAGAAGCTCTCTTATCGTAGCCCTCCAGGAATTATCTATATCATATTATCCTGCCTTGGGAAAAAGATGGCTGCTTGCCGTAAGGTACCACTTTCCTAAGCTTTATAAGAAAGATCTTAACTAGATTAACATCTTTTTTTTCTTTGGGGCTAATTGGCTAAGTCTCTCCCTTGTCAGCTTGCTGTCAAACTTAACTTGCCCGAAGCTACTCTGAAATTATTAAACCTGCGTCTGAAGGGAAGCTGCCTCTTAACTCGTTTTGATCGGTTGGCTCATCTGGATCGCCATCGAAAGCACTGATAAGAACTAGAGATTGTTAGCGCCTTATCCACCACGTTAGAGTGAGTCTTACTTACTGAGAGTTCTGCCCTTTAGCCCCATTAGCTCCTTTTTAACCCTTCTCGCTTGTGGGGAACCCCTTAATGGAACACTTCCTCGAACTGTGATACCCCTTTTGCCCTTTTGCTTACCCTTTGCCCTTCACCTTCCAATGCTGTTTCGATACGAAGCGAAGGAGTTAGTCAAACTGACTTCGACGCTTAGCGCCGTTATTAGGCTTTTCCCATAGTCTATCTCCTTCCCCAACCCCATAAGATAAGATGTAGTTGGGGGACTGCTCCTTTTGGCAACATGGGAGCTTCAGAACTAACAAAGATATGCTTCGGGCTTCCATCCGAGAGGGAACCGCGACGCGAGATTTTGATGATGGGTCAAACCGCGAACAGGAGCTTTCCTGGGGCGGGAGGTTTCTCGATCAACTTTAAAATTTAAATAAAGACGGTGAACCCAAAGAGCTAATGATTTTTTTTACTTCCCCGCTCCCTTACAAGATTCATTGCCTTATAGTAATAGTAACTAATTAATTATACAGAGAGATAGGCGATCTATTCTTTCTTGGTCTTCGTTCCAATCTTGAAGGAAAGTTTCATTAGTCTTTATCGATTAAAACTTTTTCGGCGACAAAAAAAAAGCACGCAGAACTTTATTCCGCCAATTTCAATGCGCCTATGTACAGATTGACTATCCTCCGGATTCAGTCTTCTGAGAGGAAGTTTACCATGCCAGAGCTTCAGTTTCTAACTACTTCTTCTCCTTCGGGAGGTCTATTCGGGAAAGTCGGAACATCCAGATCAGCTTTGATTTTCCCGTTGCTTTCTTTGATTGATTTTCAGGGCAATTTGGATTTTTTTTCAAGTATCTGTATACTCATATCGCATACGTACTGGGCATTGCACCTCTCCCTACCCCAAACCGTTGAAGTTGTCGAGGTGGAATTGAATTTCCGCCCCCGGCTAGCCTAGAAAGTGGTCCCTTTGATCGCGAATCCAGTCTTCTACTGGTCTGGCTTACTAAAGAAATAGGTAGATAAGTGGCGTTTTGCTCCATCCCCTAGACGCGAAGCTGCTCCGCTCCTGTGGACTGCTTTCCATAGTCAATCAATTCAAAGCCGAAAGACGGGGACCTCCAAGAAAGAATGTTACGAAAAAAAGACAGGGTATGTGGTAGATTCTTCCCCAACTCTCCCTCTTGGCAAAAAGCGTTCGTTCTCTCCTCTAGCGGTGGTGGGAGTTTCTTTCCGCTGCCGCTTTCTTCTTTGTCCAATTTCCAATCCGGATCAATCTTCAAAATAACACCTGAAAGTATCGAACATTACGTCGAGCTGGCTGCTATCGCTTCTTCCTACCCTTAGATCATTCCCCCATCCATCCCATCAAAAACAAAAAAGAGTCTCTTCTTTAAAAAAAGAGAGAAGAGAAAGAACTGGGAGTTGGCGCCTGCTTGGCTTGCCTTACCAAGCGATCCTGGCTTTTCGCTCTTCTCCTTACAGTCGCCTTAAAAGCTCCTCCAGTTCGATTATTATTCTTGACTGAACTTATTTATTTATAAAAAGTACTCACTATCAAATGAAAGACGATCGATTATCTACCCAAAGAAGATAGAGAGTCCCACATACGAGAAAAGGGTCACAAATAGAGTTGAACCAAGTAACATTGCCAAAGGCATTAGTGATAGAGGGTCGGGAATCCCCGCCCTCCGAACGGACGTGAAGGTCTCCCCTCATCCGGCTCTCTGCAGGGAATCTCCACTCACGCTTCCCCTAATATCCTCCCTTTACCCACAATTCAGGGGTTACAGGAGATCCCAGAGGCTCGCTCGGAAGGCTGCCTATACCATACCTTTTGGACTCAACTCTACTCTAAGTCACTAGAGACTCCACTAGTAGTACGTCCGTCCCGGCTGCGCTTGCTGAAATTCATTACTCTTCTTCTCCCGCCGCCTCTAGCAATTTGCGCCTCCCTAGACCACTACCATGTAGTAGGTAGGGGAAACAATCCGTAGTGACGGGAAATCTAGGAATGAATGGGATCCTATCTTCATTTTAGTGAAGAATATATAATTAAGTTTTACACTATGCTTTCTCTTCACTCAATGGATGTATCTGGTTCTTGATACGGTAACAGTTACAATACGAGACGATGGAATGCAATTGGGAGGATGGTAGAGGGCTGCTGCCCCAAAAGCGAATTGATTCCACTTGTCCCTTGTCCCATAGGGACCTCGTGGCATACAACCGAAACGACTGCCACTAGATAGCCGCCCCTTCTTCTCTTTTTACAGCCTCGGGACGACGAAAGAAGGGAAGTTACAGAACGGGCCTCGCGAAGTAGACAGCAAGCAAACAGTTCTCAGGGCCCCTTGACTTTATATTATATATATAGAAACGATAACGGGAGCATTCTATTAGTAAAGCCTAGCGCGCCCCTTTAGAGAAAGGGGCCGTAAGCAGCCCTCGCTAGGGGATGGGATTTCATTCACTGCATTCCTTCTAGCACTACAAAAAAGCTCCGGTCTTAACGCACGTTTACTACTGCCCCTGGGCAGCCTTTCCTCCGGGTTCGTAGAGTCGGGTTTTCCCGTTTTACCCACAACGGAGGAGCCGCCCCCACCAGGCAGGCGGCCCACGGGTTCATAAACGCCCACCTCTTCGCACAACAAAAATCCACTTTGAAGTTGACTTATTCGCTCGGCCAATTCCGTCGGAATGTGTACGAGATTACCATAAGGGCCCAATATCTCAATAGCCACCTTTTGTCTAAAGCTCGGAATTGAGACTTCATATCCGAAACGCGAGGCAGGATCTGACTAGAAAGTCATGCAAAACTTGATCGAAGAAACCAGCGTTTATTGAAGAAGCTATTAGGAAGTCGATTACAAAAAGTACTAGTTGAAGGCTTGTTGGAAATTGATCCGCTTACGAATACATTATACGCAACAAGAAGACCTGAAAGTACTAACGGAATAGGTATAGTTTGGTAATGGTTGGAGCAGCAAACTCCGAATTCGGCAAGAATTTCTCATTTTTTGGTATACAAAGGGATTGGCCCAAAAAATGGATAAGGGGTCAAGACGCAGTCGGGCGGCCGGCGGCTGACTCAAGTGCCCCCCGAACCGCGCGAAATGGTCCCTATTACACGGCTCACTAACTCTCCTGGGGTGGGTTACCGATTATTTCGTCGGGCCGGTCCGGCGCACCCCTTACTCACTTAAAGGATGGCTGCTTATACGAAGGAAGCTTTAGCTTGATTAATCTAGAGAGTTAGAGTTCCCTTCCCTTTTCGTTAAGCGCATCGAGCCAGGATGGACATCATCATCATCTGCAGACAAAATCCATCTCCTGTTTCATCATTAGCTTAGCTAAAAGTGGAAAAGTATGACTGGGCTTTTCCGGGAAAATGAGACGAAACCAGCCTTTTTCGAAAATCAAACATTGCGCTCAAAATACTTTCCTAACCCCCTCCTGCCAAGTGATCGAGTTTTAGTCTGAATTTGCTGTAGAAGTGGCTCCCGCTCTGGACTTACTTCAAGGGAAAGATAGGATTGATGGGGCAATTCTGCCGGTTCTGGAAGCTTACCCCGCACGGTGGGATTATTTATGAAAAAGGGGGAAAGGGCTTTTTATAGAGGTTGATAAGGGAAGGCGAGCTTGAGGGCTTTCTCAGCCGCAGAACAGGGAACGAATCCTCCAAAAAATGGAATTGTGAGTTCGCCAATTACTTACCACAAGGAAAAGCCCCGCCAACCCTCATCACTTACCGCTATTTTTTCTTGGGGGGAATTCACAACCATTTGTTTCTGGGCCGGGGGGGTTTCCTATATTGATGAAGAGGTGACCTCCGTTTGCTCCTTCAAGAAAATGAAGGCAAAGGCCGCCCGAGCCCGAGTTTACCGGGAGGGCACCCAATCAGGTTTTTTCCCTTATCCCTTAGGGGCGAAACAAAAAGTCTTCAAAAGAGGCGCCGGGAGGCCTCAAAACTCATCCGGAGTTGAAGAATGAAATAAAAAAAGACTTTTTTTCAACAGGAAATGCATCAACAAAACTGCCCTATCCATATAGATCGTCGTGGCATTGAACCTCATTTTCTACGGTTTCCCCACCCCTGCCCGAAATCTAGCTTTGGTGGGCTCCCTCAAGGTGACGCCGAAAGTCTCCTCCTTTTTGTGCCGGCCCCTACCTCCTCCATGAGGATGGATCCACTGAATTCATGGCAACACCACGAACAATGGAATGTCTGCCCAACCACCGGCTTTATCCAGGCTTTTCTAAGTTTACGTACATCATGGTGGGATTGAAACTATACCAATAGTAGCGTCGGCCATCAGGAATCAATTGAGTTTTTTCAACACCCAGGTAGCCGCACAAAGGCCTAAGAGTAAGAGAGAGAAAAAAAAAAAAAAAAAAAAAAAAAGAAAAAAGAAAAAAGAAAAAAGAATCCTAAAAGCTAATCTGAATATGGAAATGTAAAAGCTAATTCAGAACCTACAATTGCTACACTATAAGACTCTGTTTTCATCAGAATAGAAAAGGCATATAATAAAGATCTTTAGTTGTCATCATCACCAGGACCTTTAGGTCCACTACCAGTTCTCTTAGGTAGCAACATGTTGTGAATATTAGGCAACACACCGCCATTAGCAATAGTTACAGAACCAAGCAGCTTGCTCAGCTCCTCATCATTCCTAATCGCTAATTGAATGTGCCTTGGCACAATTCTATTCTTCTTGTTATCCCTTGCTGCATTCCCAGCCAACTCCAATACCTACGTCCACGAATAAATACAAAAAATCATCTCCCAAATGAACACATCCCTGAAAATTCCGAAACCAAAAATCAAGTAATTTAATTCCAAACGCAAGGTTTGGGATATACCTCAGCTGCGAGATACTCGAGCACAGCGGCAAGATACACAGGTGCTCCAGCACCAACACGCTCAGCGTATTTGCCATGTTTCAGGAACCGAGCAATGCGACCGACAGGAAATTGCAGACCGGCCTTACTGCTCCTCGACGCACTTTTTTTGGCCGTCGCAGAACCCAAAGATTTACCTCTTCCTGCCATCTTTTTTCTACCAAAAGAGAGAATCAGAGAATTGATTGGATTTCCTAGAGAATTCGAGTTTCGGCTGCGCTGAACAGTTAATTTGTTTGATGCGAGACGGCGAGGAGAGGACCTTATATAAGGAAATAAAATTTTTTTCTTTCTTTAACATTAATCGAGAGCCAATCAGTAGGAGTCACGCGGATCGTGATCTTTGGCCGTTGGATTATCTCACCGTGGATGGTTGGATTATATTTCTTGTCCTTTGACTGTTTTCGAAAGGCGGGAACTTCATTTTTTTTTTTTTTACTGCAGATAAAATGACGAAACTGTCCATGATCATTGATCCGTTATCCTGGATCAAATTTAGGCCCACGATATTAGAGTTAACCCACATTTATCAAGCGTTGCGTTTCCCTGTCGAAACAAAGGTGGGTAAATCTCTTGCGTAATCTAAACAAACAACACATACCGGTAAATACAAATTTTTAGACTCAGTAATTAATTGTTTTATTTATCTAAATGACACTAAAAAGACAATTTAATTGTTGGATAAAAGAAAACATATATATCTAAATGAATTAGATTTTTGTTCCCTTAAAAAGAATTTTTATATAATTATATAAAAATTATGGGTAATTGTAAATTAGCGCATTATTATCCTTATCAGATTAGGGATTTGAAATCAAGGTTTTATGCCAGTAGTGATATTCTTTAATTGGATCGCAGCTTTCTTTGCAAGCATGTCACTTGCCAATCCGACTACCTACACTATTATCTATCTTAAAAATGAAATCAAAACAACTTTAAAACTTTAATCATGTGTACGCCTTAACCGTTTTGATGGTGGAAGCAAAGTATTAAATTAGAGATCCAATTACTTGCTGAAATCTTGATCTGACCCTTATGATATTATAGTATATCAACCAAGTCATAAATTTACATTCGTTGCTTTATGTCAAAATAAAGGCCGCGTATGGTGGTCGTGGTAGGTTCGAGGATCTTACGCGGATGAGCAAACTCTTCTATCGTCTTGCATTTTCTCTGGCAGCTACAAAACACCTACAAGTTGTACTCAATTGGCAACGCATATGGAAATAGCTTTTAAGTTAAATTTTCACTAAATGCACCTCAGAGAGGGGCGAGAAGTCTTAATTGTTACTAACTTTCGATGCGAATTAGGCAATCTCTGCTAATAGAATCCGAATACTGGTGGTTTACAAAAAAAAAAAAAAAAGAAGATAAAACTCCATAAAAATTTTCTATCAAGATATTTTCTTGGTTCATAAGATTTCAGTGGTATGATTGTTGCCGCTACTCATATTGGCAATTATAGCTTTGGTCGTGGGAGTCACAGATTATATTCATTTTCACGGGACAATTTCTGTGTAGAATTTGGAATTGATTAATGTTTTGATGTTTTGTGGACCAGCATGTTTTTCTTCTTTTTAAATTGTATTGCCACCCATCTATTACGAGAGTTATTTATAACTGATGTGTCCTTCATTTCTGCAGACTAAAGAAGGAATTCTAATAAATAATCAGGCAGCAAAGGAAGAGATGCAAGACTTGAATATGTTCAGAAACGAGGTCACAGAGAAGCATCAGGTAGAGACAGAAGAGCAGACATCATGCGTTCCTGAAGCTACTAACATATCCACAGGTACAACTGTGCCTCGTGTAAATTTTGGTGGAAAAACACTTCCAAAATCCAGGAGCAATCTTTCCAATGACAAGAAGAAGACGGGGAGGAGAAAATCTGGCAGAGGTGGCCGGAACCGTAAATCCTGAGCTTAGCTGGATAAGTGATTTAGATGTCTCGAGTACATAAAAGACTGAAACTTCTTCAAAAGTTGTTGGAAGTAACACTTTTGCAAGATGATAATTGTAAATGCTGATGCATTTTCTGATGTGTATCTTCCCGCTGCCCATCTGCTGCTTACATATTTGTACATGCTCCATATTCATTAGGTCTCTGGGTTGTAAAGCCTGCCTAAAGGGACAAAACCGTGAGGGGGACGGCGATACGTAACGCCCCAAAGCGGACAATACTTACCAAGGGGAGGGCTATGACATATGAGCTTAAATGCTAGATGGAATGTTGGATGAATTGAATAGTTTTTCCAGCCTGCCATATAGCCGAAAGGCATGATAGAGCTATAGCGAGCAAGCACTGGGTGAGATACTGCCTTCTATGTATGCCTTTGTGGGTGAGACTAATGATCCTACAACTCGTATACTATAGAAAGAGTTTCAATAGCAGAGGCTGATAGCATAAAGGTCCAACCAATGAATGTTCTTCTTTCTTCTATAGGGGAATGAGCGTGACGGCATCGTGAGAGGAGTCATATGTAGACCTGAGTGAGAGTATTGACCCCTGATTAATTCATAAGAGAAGAATCCTACAGAACCTTGGAAAGGTTCCACTTGACAAGTTCAGTCTATTAAACGAGATTTTTGTTCAAAGAATGAAGCTTGGAATGAATCTGATATCTTTTCTTTCTTCTCTTACTTGTTGAACTAATAAGGACATGATTCAGAGCCTTTAATTTATAAATTACTCTTCTCTCCTTTATTAGGATAATAAAAAAAGAGAAATCCACCTTTGTAAAGTTAAAGTAAAGTCTCTTGGAGGTGAAAATAAGGCCTTTACTCTAGCTGCTCTTGGTACTTGAGTAAGGTCATGGCAAGGAAGTTCTCCAACAACAACAACTCGATAATACTTGACGACATCGTGCACACATAGTGCAGAAGTGATTCCCAAGGAAGGGTGGGTACAGTTAGTCTGTGAACAGCCAACCATCGCATTATAATAATTGGTTCGATATAAACTTGCTAATAGGGGGCCTCATAATAAAATAAAAGGATCTACTAAATGAATCAAGTTGTGCCAAAGGATCAAAATGGCTAGATGACCTTGTGGCGGGGGGGGGGGGGGGGGGGGGGATTTTGGCTTTTGAAGTTTCTTTTCCTTTTGAATGATGTTGTGGGACTCCTTAAATGGAGGTTCAGAAATATACCTCTTTCCGTACTGTACTTTACTATTCGGTTATAGTGATTTGCAAGTAGGAAATGTCGTAGGTAAAGTGTTCGATTACGTCTACCAGTCTTGGAAGGGAGTCCATGGAGTACGCTTTCCCATCTTCGAAATTCGTGGATGCGAGGCGCCTCTTCTTTCAGGTGTGCACCATAATCTGAATCGGACCCTCTACTCGTAGAAAAGGGCATCAGATACGAGGGTATGGTTAATAGGCTCAACGAGCCTTGCCTTTGCTTGAACCATTTTCATTCCACGTGGCGTCGTGGGTCTTTTGCATTCTTTCCTAAGAGCGCTCTTCCATTAGCGCGGTCCGAGCCCCCTTTTTTCGGTCCTAAAGTAAGGTGCATTTGGCTTCCTGCTTGACCACCGAACCGGAAGGCAAGTCCTTCTTCATTTCTTCGGGTGATGGCTCTCGCTAGCGCAAGTGTAGTAAGGGCCATCTGCTTTTAGCTATCATTCCAAGCCTTCGAGTCTTCCTACCAGTCTTCGAATCGATAGCCGCAGGGAACCAGTCTTGGTCTAGTCCCATTTCGCCTACTACCCTTATTCAGATGGCTAAGGGGCTATTCCTTCTTCTTTGATGCTTGGGCTGTGGCTGTGGAAAACTCCTTCAATTGGCAGGAGAGGAATCATTCTCTCTTTGTTTTCCCTGGGTTGGTTAAGTGACTTCGGTGTGTAACGTGTCTCAGGAGCGAGATTCAAACCAGGTAGTTTGGAAAATGTCTTATGTAATGAAGGCTTTTCAATCTTTGAGCGTCGGATTGGCCGATTCCCCTATCGGATAATGGGGCCAGCTGCTTTTCCTAGTTAAGGGTCAATGCCTTTAATCGAAATCCATAATCCCGTAAGCATGCTAAGCAAGCGGATGGTTGCAGGCTATCATCATATCCATCTTGCTTATTCGGAGAAGCCATTTGCCTGCCCTTGGGTCTTCTATTACGTTATTGCCCTGAAAAATAGTCATATTATCGGAAAAGGGGAATTTCTATAGGATAGGCATGGGCCCAGCCTGGGGAAATTTTCTCTGCTTCCTTGCTTTTCATCCTCTCTTCTCTCTCTTATTTTTGTTGTTCGTTCTCAATTCTTCTGTAGCGAGTCATGCTTTTTCCTTTACTAGAAGACTGAGTCTTAAACCGCTGACCCCAAGAATTCCTTTTTTACTTTTTCGCTTTCGCACCTTCTTACCTTTCAAAGACACTTTTTTTTTATTCCCCGACTATCTACGAATAGAAAAATTTTGTAATTAAAAAGTCTTATTCAATAACCCGACAAACATCTATAGGAATATTGAAGCGTTCCTTGTTCGAAATAAGCCAAAAAGCCCCAGGCTTCTTCTAGATTAAAGGAAATAAAATTTTCCGGTGAATGAATCTCTCTTTGATGACAAAACGATATCGAGAAAAGGGACTACTCACATGCCACGTCTTGCCGATTTACTAGACCCAGATCATCTCTTACCACTGCGGTATATGCAATAAAAGTAGGGAGTTTTTCTAACTTGTCGAGCTTAGCAGTGGCCGTATTCGACACCTCCTAATCCTTATCCATGACTTTCATTCTTCTTGTCACTATTTGCTCTTACTTTGCTTCTTACGGCTAGTGCGCTATGGTGTCCGGGCGCTTAGGGGACGGAAAGAGCTAAACCTCACCAAGCTATGGGTGCAAGCATGAATAGATGCGAAATCATCATATAACTGTAAAATCTTCTCTTATCCTATTCCGCTCTTGAAAAAGAAAAAGAGCCATTTGCCAAGGCACCAGAAAAAAAAAAGGGAACTTGAAAAATAGATCTGTGCAAGCTACTTAGGTCATTTGAGAAATCGTGGCTGTTGTTGCCACAGAGTTGTTTATCAAATCGGATCTCTCTCTTTCCTGGCTAGATGCATGGGCTCTTTCATTCCGACGTTGGGATTGATATGATTTTCTAGATATGCAAGAGTCAAGGGAAGGAGGGCTAACTAAAAGTAAATAGTGGCTTTTGCGGGCAATTCCCCCAGCATACATAAGTCCTGACCCGGAAAGACCGCTCACGAATTCAGATGTTAATGTGCTAATGGCCAGCGATATGCCTAACCCTTCCTACTGAGATCTGATTATGGACATACTACTATTATATTTTAATCCTCAGGGCTTCCATCATAATAAGAACCGTTGTTGATGGTGAATAACCTGTTGGCAATAACCGCTCTTTACTTTATTTCACATTCGCATTTCATAAGCATCAGTCCAAACGGAGGCCAAGGCTACTAGCCCAAACACTCGGCTCAAGCCCAAGGCAATAACGACCAGGCGCAAAGGGAAAACAAGTGCCAGCGAGGTTAGCTGCTGTCCGGAAAAAGCGCAATAAGCCATAGAAGTCAATCCCTCGGACCCGGCTTTCAAATGATTTGATCCCAAGTGTCATCACAAGAAGAAAAGAAGGCTCGTGGCCACTGAAAAAGGGAGGATTTTTAAGTTACCTACGTTTTAGCCGAACTGGGATCGGAGAAGGAAAAAGTCATTTCAAGCCCGGATAAAAAAAAAAGTAGTTTTTGTCGACCCGGGAATCGACTTGAGGCCAAAATCGCGAGGTTGGATGCGGATTGCTCAAGGTGGGGAGCTACTAGAAGACTAGAAGGAAAGAATGTCCGAGGGAAGCGAAAGAACTTCTGGATTTAATTGAGTTTCATACCAGTAGCAAATGGAGAAATAAGGTGGCAAAGCTGCTAAGATCCCAAAATCGAGATTGGCTAGATGAGAGTAGCTTTATGCCCGGCCTCGGGAAATGAGTTGATAAGATGGATCTGTTTTAAACATAAAATCTGCTCTTTGAAGGAAACGGAGGCGAAAGGCAATAAGAGCAGGAATTCGCAAAGATATTTTGTCCCAATTCTTCCTGAAAGAGGCATTCTTTGCTTCCTGTGCTTTATACTTGCTTCCTTTAGCATAAGCCTGTTCTTCCAAGCCCAGGCTCAGAGAAGTTAGGCTAAGGTTCTTATCTTGAGAAAGAATAAATCTTCCACGTGGCAATAAGTGGATTTATGCGTCAACAGGTAATCCCGAAACAGGCCTAGTCTATTCCCGAAAGTGCCGACACCCTATTTGCATTTCGATGCCATCGTCTGTACTTAGGGCATGCCTCCTGCAATCCTTGATATTTAGGATTGGCCCAGAAAGATTAATACCAAAAGCGTATATGCT
Organism: Jatropha curcas; assembly: GCF_014843425.1. Next base: position 23,085,935 of record NW_023590789.1, read on the forward strand.
TTCACATAGGAAGTAGGTAAGCAGCTTCAGTGAGCAGAAAAGGATTGAAAATGCGAGAAGGTCCTTCGAGAAGCATATTTTTTCCCTATTTATTGTTACCAATCCGGAATCTCAGCAAAGGTTTTGCCTTAGAGAGTAGCAAAGAAGGACTTTTTTTTTTTCAATTTACCAGTATAACTATAGTGTATTGTAAGCAGGGAAATTTGTAAATGTTTAAACACGTATAGACGCGAACCCCCCTCGTTACTGTACGTGCGACTCTCACCACATACGGCTCGCACAAAGACTCCTAAATCCATCTCGAGCCTTCCTAAAAAGGGAGTCTCTGATTGAAAAGTATGTTTTTCCTAAAACTGAAGCCGATTCGATTATGTGAGGTCGGAGAGCCTTGCAATTGTAGTCAAGCTTCTTCTATCACTGTAGTTTACTGCTCCTCAGTGCTATAGAAAGAAGGGGTCAGGTAGCCAGACTTCAAAAGGGGGAAGAGAGAAGGAAGACCGAAGGATAGACATTTCCCATTCCCCGAAGTAGCCTCAGATGTCACCCAAAGCCAAGTCGGCCATAGTGATTAGGGAGTCCTATGTGGAAGGGCTCTTACTCAATGGATCAAAGGTATGCTGGGGATAACAGGCTGATGGCTCCTAAGCGCCGGTCTCTGCTACCAGGACAGAGTCATCCGCTTGTCCCTTCGCACGTGAATATTGATATCCCAGCATCAGAGCTCTGATTTCTTTTGACCTTGGGCCCTCACTTCTTACTAGCTGCTCTTCCTTTACCCTCGATTTGATGCCCTTTCTACGAGTAGAGTCGATTCAGATTATGATGCAACACCTGAAAGAAGAGGCCCTCGCTTCATGATTTCGAAGACTGGTGGGGCGAATACGGAGTAGAAGGGTGTGATTCCGAAGCATAGCTGATAGGCGGGCTAGCTCCTGATGAGCACCCAACTGCACTTATCAAGGCTACCCCTATGGAAAACTGGACTACTGTTCAAGGTCTGATTGCTGACCTTAGGGCAGGCCTTCGTTTGCTTCGCTTTCTAAGAAGCTACTTTAGCAACAACGGCTTAAGGATTAAGGCTGCACCGTCCACTACTTTTTCAAGACTATCCAAGGCTTTCCATTCTGCAAAGTGTATAGAGCTTGCTTTTCTTCAAAGATGAGCAAGCTTTGGAAGCCTGTTTAACCCTACGGATCCTAAAGCTTAAAAAATAGGTGTGGTAAATCCACAGTTACAGACCAACACATGTGAGAGCCGAAAGCTTAATGAGATGGAGAGGCGTGGTCCAAGAGAAGGAGATGAAAGCAAGAGTGCACTACTTGAGAACGTGGAGGCAGGTTACGATTCATGGTCAAGACGCCAAGCTGGAGACAAGGTATACCGGTTTCTCCTACAACAAGGCAAGTTACTATCCTCTTCCTCCCCGAACGAGACCACCCCGACCTTTTGCCTAATTTTTTTTTCTTTTTTTGGGGTAGACTGCAAGATAAGTCTCTTTGGCTTTCCATAGCTATTAGCAGAACCTTCTTCATACGGCGAGAGTCATTGGTTCAAATCCAATAGTAGGTAAAACCGACCGAAACCCCTGCTTTTGCCAGCATGACAGCAAGTAAGCACGGACTAGCAGCAAGGCTCGGCAGTTCCTACTGAAGCTCTTTCCACTGCTGCTGGGACTCACTCACTCACCTACTCCTTCTAATAGTTTCTTTTATCTACGGAATTCAAAAGGCGGCATCGACCCGCTTTGCGATACGAACAGACACGAAGAAAGAACGCAGGCAGAAGAAACATCCCAACTAGTTTCAATCAAAGCAACGAATGAAACAACATTCAATCACAGGTCTCTTTTTCACTGCGTACAAATAGACAGACCAGGCTCATCCTTTTATGTTGAGGTCAATGCAAGTTTGTCTATGATTAAGAGTCTAGGTGGTGTTGAAGCTGGCTCATTCATGCGACAATACCTATACGGTAAAAAAAGAGCTTATTCAAATGTTTAACGGACTGGCAGGAGTCAAGACTAGGCTCCCTAATGGAATTTTTAACCAATCCATTCCAGATTGACCGAATTGGTACAGAAGTTGTAACATGGGAACACCACGGAAAACACAACTTATTTGAATAACCTGGTGACCTACCAATTGTAGAAGTAGGATCTTTGGCAAGCAGGCATGCCTCAAAGGTAAGCTCTATCTCAATGGATGAGAGCAGAGTAAGTCCAGTTAGCCTAGTTCTCTTTGCCTGAGCTACTAGGAAACTTGCATTAACTCGCATCATCCTACTTCTCTTCTAGCTAAGAGGCTGTTGGGTAGACTCTCTTCTTCCCTAGGTAGTGCCCCTGGGAAGACCTGTTCTTCGTTAGTGGCACCACAGAGTGGCCTAAGTCATCACTATCATCACCACTCTGACCATTTGTTTGGGAAGTGACACCACCTTCGAGCCTGAGCTCTGCTCGAGTGGCAGCTATTACTGGTGGCGAAACTGTGTCTAAGGTTACGCCTGGGCCCTCCCTACTTTTAAGGGTGACATATAGAAGAATGCCAAGGGAATGAATAGATAGAGATATATCTCGCGGTCAACCATTGAGTAAGTCAGCCGTGAAAAAGGCTAATAGGAGAGTAATGACTCGAGCCACACTCTCACCTCCTAGAAAGACTCCCACATGAAGGTCCAACCAATGAATGTTCTTCTTTCTTCCATAGGGGAATCGATGAGAGATGGATGCGAGGAGCCTACAAAAAGTCCTTACGAGGAGCCACAACCTACTACCAGTACTAAGAGTAAGAAAGGAAAGAAACATAAGAAGAAGGCAAATGACATACGCAAATAAGAGACAGAGATGCATTACACGAAACAGTTGGGCATGGACTTCCTCTCTTTCATTCAGTAGAACCAAAAGTGATTTAAGTGAAACAGAATGCAGGAAAAGGGGCAGACAGGGAAAAGAGTGCGAGATTAGGTACTTTAGCTCTCTTCGATTGTTCTTGCATTTCCTTTCATCAGTCAATTCCCAGATACAGATATAGGATTTGATTTAATTCTCAGGCCCGCTACAAAGAAAAGAAAAGTCTTATGTGAGTGATACCAATCGGACACACTTGGAAAAAAGGAATCATCAGTTAATAATACAATACTGCTCCTCTCAGTTCAGTAAAGAGAGTTGTAGGTTCGTAGAAAAGGAAAAGAGCCTAGGTGGACCATTGTTCCTGGTTGGACTTGCACTATTAGTATCTCCTTGTTCGTGCTCCCCTACTAGGGAACACACTAGACCCAATGCCCCCAAGTGAAAGCGCTGTGCTGCATGGAAGCCGTCATTACTCCGGGAAATAAGAGGAAAGGAAAGGGGGACATTGAATATCTTCACAAATACCTTTATGAGCAGCTGTCACGCTTATAGCAATGATTAAATATGGTAGATGATAGGGCAGTAGCACCGAGATCTCATAGGTAAGATATATGAGTTTAGAAAAATAGTTAAAAACATATGAGAAGGTATTTATCAATGCTTATGCGAATAAGAGTTTAGAAAGGATTGAAGACATCGATAAAAAATCAATAAGGAAAAACCATCGATAAAGGACTACAATGTACTTTGTATCATCTAAGGCAGTAAAGCAAGCTTATTTACGGGCGATATGCTTCTCCCTCTTTTCCAAAGTAAGTCTTCATGTAACAGATTGATTTTCTTTTAGTGTAGGTAATAGCGATTTACCGGTCTGTGAATAGTACCATTGGTCCGGGACTTTATATTATTTTAGTCCGGAAAAATTACTATGCATATTTAATATTTTATTTACTATTTTTGGAGCATGTTTGCATGATTTAGGTGGGTAGAAAATATTTAACCCATCCCTGACAGATTGATCCGAAACTTGGCATTATACTATAAAGCTAAGCGGGAAAGGAACCGCGAAATCCCTTGGCGAAAGGAACTCATGGATGACCTCGGCAGGCAAGGTCTCGTAGCCAGAAAGTCAATCAATCCACCCGCGCTTCATTTTATGATTGATTAGAAAGACCAACCCCAGGGCCCTTAGTGAGAAGAAGATGGTTAGATGGCCAATTGAAAAGAGGCGGTAGCTTTTCTCCATGATGAGCCGGGGTGGCTCTTCTTTGACCTTCTCGATCTACTCCGGAGGAAAGGCTGTGATGATGTTCTCCCAGCTGGAGAGTCAACCTTTTAATATTAAATTTAATGCCTGCCTATGTCGATTCCAAACTAACACTATAGTTGCATTTATGCATTTTCTTTATTATGCGAAAAGGCCTTGGGAATTAGGTTCGGGCGAGTGGGTCCCGGAAGAGACCGAATTAAGAATGGCGCAATGGCCAATGGACTCGGATTTAGGCTGGCTTACTCGCCTTTGCTTTAGCTTTCGTCAGGGTCCTTGAGAGATTGAAGACGGAGAGAGATAACGGTTAGTTGGATTTCCAAGGCCAGTGACTCGAGAGAAAAACTTCAGATGCTTCTTCCCCGCCGCTAAGAGAAATGAATGGCGGAGAGGGGCTTCGTCAGTGAAGATCTCAGATATTATAAGCATCTCTCATAGGTTCACTAATACTTGACTTGACTGTTGGAAGGTCTCTTTATATGTGTTGTTCGGAAAGAGGAGAACTCAATGATTATTCGTTCGCCAGAACCAGAAGTCAAAATTTTGGTGGATAGGGATCCCTTCAAAACTTCCTTCGAGGAATGGGCCAGCCCCGATCATTTCTCAAGAATAATAGCTAAGGGACCTGATACTACCACTTGGATCTGGAACCTACATGCTGATGCTCACGATTTCGATAGCCATACCAGTGATTTGGAGGAGATTTCTTGAAAAGTATTTAGTGCTCATTTCGACCAAGCTCAACTTCCCATCATCTTTCTTTGGCTGAGCTGGTATTTATTTCCAGCTGAGTGATCCTACTCACATTGGACCTAGTGCTCAGGTGGTTTGGCCAATAGTGGGCCAAGAAATCCTGAATGGAGATGTGGGCGGAGGCTTCCGAGGAATACAAATAACCTCTGGCTTTTTTCAGCTTTGGCGAGCATCTGGAATAACTAGTGAATTACAACTTTATTGTACCGCAATTGGCGCATTGGTCTTCGCAGCCTTAATGCTTTTTTTGTGTGAGGAAATTGTAAATGGAATGAGGTATTTATAATAAATTCAAAAAATCAATTTTCCACAAATACTCTTAAAACTAGCCGTTATGTAGCCGTTTATAACTGTTAGGAGGGGTAATTTAGGAATTTCATAAAAAAATTGAAAAAAAAAGTTGTTGCCTGCTGGAACGACTATTAATGGTTAGAACCCCACAGTGAGGCATGTACTCCAAAGCCAACTGTAAGCAAATATAGTTTTGGTTACGATTTAAAATTGAAAACCATTGACCACAATTTAGTCCTGATTTCGATTGGTTCGATTTTAATGTAGAATCAAACTGTGATAATACCTGATTTGGAAATGAATTATAATTTTAAATGATATTTAGTTCAGCTAATGTTTGTTATATACTCAACAATTAAATTATAAGCCCTTTCATTAACTGTACGGCCTGCATAGCAAGATAGTATGTTGAAATGGTATGCAAAGGGTACATAGAATTTTGAATTTTGAATTATAATAAAAGCCTTGATGAGTCACACTTTTATTTATTTTATATTTAAAATTAAATGCTTTTTTTTTTTTTTTGCTTACATGATAAATTTCTTAAAAAAAAGGATACAATTATGATTAAAACTCCTAATCTTTTTTATGCAGTGAATCATGCACTCGTTGACTAATTATCAACCTTTAATCATCATGTTTGAAAATTATCTTTAATAAATTATTAATATTAATATTTAAGTTAAAGTAGAATTGCGTTAATTGGTTAAAGTAGGAAACTTTCAGTTATGGCTATACTTATCCCCATCCTTACTTTCCTTCTCCATCGGAAAATTGTTTATGGAGATTCTCATGTCTGAAGTCCTGGCCGATACAGCTCTAATTGTCAATGTCCTATGTATAATCCTGATTGTAAAATGGGTAAACTTCTATGAGCACAATTTTCAAGTTTCAATTTTTTTTTTCAAGAATTAGCTCCTACTAGCTAAATAACCATTTCTGTTTTCTTTTAACTCCCATCTGTAGTAATTTGTTCTTATGGTGTGCTTTCTACAGAAAAATCTGAAATAGAATGTGACGGAAATCAAACTCTGCCTTGCTATGAGTGTAAACTTCTGCAACTAAAAGCACAATTCTCAATTCCATTTAACTTTTTTCATTTCTTTCAGGAATCGAAACCAAACTTGCATGCATATAATATTCTACTCCTAGCTAGCTAACCATTTCATTATTCTGTATTTGAATTAATTAAGTTCCGTTTGCTTTGATGTAATGCTTGGCTTAACCAGATTTTTCTTTTTCTTGACTGTGGATGCCATTAGAACTTTCATAAACAGGTTTCCTTCAGCATCTCACTTCGATGCTTTACACTGTCAAAACAGCAGCAATCTGGAGCCTGGTGCTGAAATAAGATGTGATTGTATTTTCAAGGATAACAAGAGCAACATCACTTGCCACATAACTGAAATGTATGTATCTCCAAATTCTGAGATATATTGTCAATTATAGACTTGTCTACATCCAGCGTGTGGGTGGTTCTATATACAAACACAGGCGGAGGGAGAGGACTGAGGGGAGCCTGGCCCCCCAAACTCCATTTTTTTTTTTTAATTTTCTCTATAAAATAGTCCAAAAAGATTTTTTCTTTGATTTTGGCTCCTTTTAATTTTGAAAATTTTTCTTTGACCCCTTTAATTTTGGATCTAGCTTCGCTCCTAAATACCAAGCCGATAAAAAAACAAAGGCTTTCTAAAAAAAATTATTGTTTTATTATTTTTTTTCTCAAATGTCATGTATGAGGATTTGAAAGGCATTATGGCATTACGATTTCCAAGGACCCCACTACTCAGTCGTATTTGGTTTGGTATTGCTACCAGTCCAGTCAATATCGCTTAGTCTGGTGTTTATCAGTGGTGATATACACTTGGGTTACGCATGAATGAAGATCTTTATACTGGAGCTCTTCTTGGATAGATGGATCGTGAGAAATGTATAGAGATGGAGAGGGTTTGGGTGGAGTATATGGCTCCTTCTGACGAGGGATGGGACCAGGAGAGCCAGGCAGCTACATACCAGCAGACACTACAAGGCCTAAGGCGGAGGAATGGAATGCGGGTGTGGAGGGAGCGGAACAAGAAAGAGAAGATGGTTGCGGAGGAATGGAATGCGGGTGTGGAGGGAGCGGAACAAGAAAGAGAAGATGGTTAGTTCATTTGAGCCCGGAATGGTAGGAGTCAAAGCTCATGCATGTCGGGGCGAAAGACCACAGCACTGGTCGTTGCAACCCCTATCTGTCAAAGTAGCTGACGAGTTGAAACTCAGGCTCGAGCAGAACTAATGCAGGATCAAAGCTCTCGTACTGGACAGTGACATTCAAACTACCTCTCTTTCCCAAGGATGAAAGCTCGAGACAACACCAATCGCCCGCTCAAGACGTTGGCTCCAAAAGCACGCGCCTAGAACGTTTGTGGGCTAATTATCTCCTTCCCCTCGGTGATGAAGTACAGCTGGAAACACCTTTTTTTGGCATCGATCCGAGGTGATCAAAATCCCTTCTTTTGCTTGTTTCAACCTGCAAAGATCATAACCTTCTTCTAACTGATACTGATGTGGTCTAAGGCTTCGTAGCCTTTGACACCTGCATGGTGCCTAAACTCCGCTTGTAATCTAGGCCAGCCATGCATCCTTTGAATGTCTTAGCATATTATCTGATTATAAAGGCTAATATTGCTATATACATAAGGGTATGTTGTGTTGTGGCCATTTAAGTGGGACCCACATGCTTTGAAAAGGAGAAAAGTGTGTGCACGTTTTTCTTTTTTTCAAAGTATGTGGATCCCACTTAAGTGGGCATCGCATAACAATTCTCCCCTGCACATTAAGTAGAAACATTAGCCATCATCATCCCTACAGCTAATCGACAGTATTCGAACTTCTCCTTTGAAAGAATATGTCTGATCCATTTTCTTATGTATGGATATTCTCAAGCTGTAACATCTTCATCTTCAACACATCCCTAATATCAATGTGTATTGATCATGAATGGAAGGAGGAAGTCTTTCCAAGGTGAATGGGGCTTTGACTGTCGCAAAATCTCTGATACCACTTATTAGGGCCTCGACAATAAAATTATGAGAATAATTACGCAGCGGGATAATCAAAATTATGACACATAGAAATTTAAGTGGTTTACCCTTAACTCTGAATAATTCTTCCACTATTACAAAAATAGTGGCACTCAAAGTGTTTTCCAAAAACAACGCAAAAATAATTTCCTCACTATTTTTCTCTCTCTCCTAGTTGTAGTAAACCCTTCCTAAAACTAGATGACTCCCTTTCTACATTTTTTTTTCCTTTCTTTCTGCTGTGTGTTTTGTGAGCTGCAGCTGCCTCTATTTATAGGGAATGAGAGACGCGTAATTAGTGCATCCATTTTTTCTTTTCTTTTTTAAAAGAAAACGTGTGTATGCGTTTTTCTTTTTTTCAAGGCATGTGTACACATTTAATTTTACTGTGTAATTATATTGAGTTGAGAATTGTGCAAAATTAGGCGTCTTTTAAACAATTACTTTCCAATCACTGGCTTGGAAAATTTGCAAAATTTGAATCTACTGTGAGTATTTATTCAACTCATGTTTTATTCAGGGGTGTCAAAATGAGTTATGATATGGAACACGATTCACTGTAAATCAAACGAATTAGTATTGAGTTTAAATGGATTCGTGTCATAAATAGATTGTGTTTTTATTTAAATATTTGATACAATTATTAAACGGATCGTATTCATATTGACTTTAATCGTGTCGCGTGTAGGCGGATTCGTGTCAAATCAGACGCGAACCCATTTTGACACCTCTAATTTTATTGAGCCATAAGTCTTTAAAATTTGGACTTTAAAAGTCATTTGGGTTGGCATACGTAATTTACCTTGTAATTGCTGTTTAAAAACTCCCTGCAATAGCGATCTGAGCTTCAACTTCTTCAATCAGCAAATACCTGCAGCATTTGGTAACCTCTCATTGCTACAGTACCTGTAAGGCCCTTTCCTTTCTTTTCCTTTCTTTTTTTCTCCTTTCTTTTCTTTTCTTTTCTTTTCTTTCCGGCGCAATATAATTGTAATTTTATATATATATATACATTGCGGCTGTGCAGGATTCTTGACGATAACATGTTATCAGGCCCAATTCCTGACGAACTGGGAAACCTCACTCAACTTTGGTCTTTCTATGAAGCTTTTTTTTTTTTTAATTTTTTAATTTGTTATTTCTAACTCCATGCAATATATCCTAAGCTTATTGAAAAAAAAAAAAAAAAAAAAAAACTTGATCGTGCCAGGTAGGATATTCCTCAGTAGTTCCTCCAGTCTAGTTCCCAGGTGCTATCCGGTGTGTCTGCTTCCCACGCCTGGCCACCCTACTATTGACTCGTTCTACGGCTCCTCACCCGCGTCAGCGAAGTGCCTTTTCGACTTGATCTCTTCACCCGGCTCATCAGCGAAGGCTTTCCGCCGCTCTAGTTGCTGTAGCTCCGTCGCCTTGGGCCTTCATCCAACCAGGATAGGTTCTTGAACTAGAGCAGGAAGGACGGATTGCGAATATTGTTATATGAACTGGTTCTCTTGGTTGGCTTAGTAGCTGGAGCTGAAGGGCAATGACACTCTGCATACTGTATGAAAAGAGTCATTCGAGTAGACACGGTGGTGGCTGCGTGGACGGTTCTGGCCTTTTGGCTCTGTGAAAGGTTCTTCCTATTGCTTAATATAGGGTATTCTAAAATTCCACTTATTCATGGCCTGCTCCATATTCTGCTGCCTTGCTTTCTGGCGGAAAAGCGAGAGAAGCTTTTGCGTATCCTTAACGTTAATAGCGGCTTAACCAGAGGCTAATTAAAGACTCTTTACTATTCAGTGGGCGCAGCAATTCTATCCTAAATGGTTATAGATGCTTCTTTCCCTCTGCTTGTGTTGGTGGGCCTGTGCCGATGCCTATAGTGAAAAGAACGACTCTTTTACGCCATAGTATAGTCAAACTCAACATACGACGAGTGCCTCCTCAAAGAGAAGGGAAGTGACGTTACTCCCCTAATCGTAGAGCTAACAAAGGATCCAAGACCTGGTTAGCTTGTGGCTTTTTAGTTGGCTTGGTCCGATTGTTCATGTTGCTCCCTTCTTAACCTACTCAAATCCAAAACGAAAAAGAGTAGTTCCCGCTTCGCCTAGTCGTCCGGGTCCTTGTCCTGGTTCCCTGTGAAAGGGTCAGTCGATGGGAAAAGAATCCATGTTCAAGTCTATTTACCGCAGTGCGAGCTGCTTTCTGTGGGAAAGTTCTATTACGGGAGGGAAATAGAGCTCACAAGGTAAGCCTTACGTGGAAAATGAATCAAACCAGTTTCTCCTCACCTGCAGGTATTCTAAATGGTTATTGTTTATGCTCGTATAGCCATAAAAATGATATCGGAGGGCCATTGCCCAAAATATTTCTTTGATCTTCTTTAGGCACCATCAGATCTAGATCGACTTCCTTAGCCTTATCTTGAGGTGGAAAAGCCGGGCGAACGCAATTCTTTTCGCCAAAATTTCCTGTTCAAAGTGGGAGTCTGAACGTACCATTGCGTTATTAAACGGAAGTAGGAGTAGGGCTTTCAAGCCTAAGGTCGGCCGTCAATTCAGATTGATTTGTTCTGTTGAAAATGGTCTCAACCGGCTTCTTACCAAAAGAAGAGTTCTTCGGGAGACAAATCTAGTTTCCCAAATCAGCTAAGAATCTGGTGTCAGCCATTCACCTGTGGAGGCTAAGTTCTCTCAATCTTCAGGGAATCAGTACCTGGGGAAATGGTCAAGTAGAATCTCCAGTAGAAGAAATGTATTTATATACAAACCTGGGGCGCGGTTCCATCAAGAAATAGGTATGGCCAGTGTTAGTGATTCCCCTATCTCTCCTTCTGAAATCTAGGCATTTTAGTCTTTCTTTACCATCGATTATGATTTCTTATGATTAATAGGCTCCTCTTTCTACCAGCAGACCGACTTTTCTGCTCTGCGACTTTTTTAACTTAAAAAAAGAATGTCAAGTAATGCCCCTTTTTAGCTGTCGCAGAAAGTGAGGGGCCTCCAGTCAGCGAAGTGGGCCGTTTTCAAGTCCAGTGGAAGGTCGATGGAAGCTGCCGCAGTGGATTAAAAAGTCCTCTCTCAGTTAAAGACCTTTCGTTCTTCTACTCAATCCGGCCTGTTCTTCGGTACAAGTTCCTCTTCTCTTTCATTTTTCATTAACCTCGTTTTTGCTTTATTAACCGCTAAGCCAAATCCTTACTCTTCTATTTCTTACTGAAGGTGGCAGCGATTCAAGGCAGGTGGTTTACGTGAGTCTGCAAGACTTCTTTTTAGAACGATAAAATAAATGGTTCTGCCTGTTGCGACTCAAGATAGATAGAGCTGAAGGAACTGTTTCGAGTGGGAAAGACAAGTAAGGGTTAAGTACTAGATTAAGATCAAAGCGAAGAGGCAGAGAAGTAGCTTTTGAAGTCTCAGGGGAAAAAGGTTCTCTTAGGCGCATGGTCCTCAAGATTTCAATCTCCAAGTGGGACTGAGGCATTCTCAAAGCAAGCACGGGCACTGGGATTCGTTTACGCATTCACCCGCTCGGCTTATCTCTTGGTCGGCAATTTCCCATGGCTCCATCACAGCAAGATGTCCAGGCAATCCCTTTCAGTCCAATGGAATCAGTAGCTACCCACTGACCCCCTGGCCCACGAAAGTGTTTTCTATATCGATAGAGCTCGTGGAATCTGTTCATTCATACATAGATGGCTAGATTCTTCCCTGAGCCCGGATGATCGTAATGTTAAAATCCCTTTCACTTCCTGCCTGCCATCCTTCCTCTTCCCTGTTTGCTTGGCTGCGGTGTCCTTAATCGAAAAAAAAAAAACTCAATCTCAATAGGGGGTACGTTCCTTTGGCTACACCCGACCCAACGGGCGCGTGTGATAGAAAACTTGAGTGAGTATTAAATAGGTGTGAGGGATCGTTATACAAACAATCTCTTTT
>NW_023590789.1:23098572-23132833 GCF_014843425.1 Jatropha curcas
TATCATTGATTCTGTGAACCTAGTTGATCAGGAAAAACTATTATCTTTTTTTTTTTGGTGTACTTATAAAAAAATTTCTTTTTTATGATCAACTTTGAAAAATTCCTGAAAATGACCTTTTTTTTGCTTTTATTCTTATTTCTCTTTCTAACTTTTTGTTTCTGAATTTTATTATATCCATTTCATGGTCACACCAACTTTATGTTTTCTATATTTGTTTTCACATTACTAATTAAATGGAAAGTTGTTAAGTGAAAATTTATTATCATCGATAAGCTTGAATTTATTATTTTGTTGCAATTTAATTGTGTTTTTTAATATCCATATCTAATTTTTAAATAATCATATTGATTATTTTTTGTTAAATTTCAAAATTTATGTTATAAAATATATCATAATAGACAATATTTGTGTTTAGCAGCTAAGAAATTTGGAATTACTGATATTCAAACTGAATTTTCATAAAATAGTATGAAATAAAATTTTAAATTTCAAAAAATATTTGGAATGGAATGAAATGAAATTTTAAATTCCAAAATATTTTGGAATAGAATCGGAATGAGTATCATTCCATTCCGTTCCATACAGTACAAATTACTCCCCTTATTATATTTACTTACATCAATATGAATTTGTCCCATTAAATTTTATCTTTTTGCCTCACTAATTGTTAATTTTTTATATATTAATCTCTTTTTTTTTTTTGAGAAAAATCAAACTAGAAGAATTTCATTAATTAGAAACTGAATATAGATATAGACTAACTAGAATTTCATTAATTAGAAACTGTATATAGATATGAGATATACATATTAATATATTTCTATATTTTTATATAAAAAGTCTAATAATAAACCACTTATACAAAGAATAAAAAAATTACTATAATGGTGATAACGGTAGATCTGAAGATTATTTTAAAAAAAAAAATCAAATAAAAAAAGGAAACGGTTGACTACCGTCCGTGAAAGAAGAGAAGAGAGACTCCTACAAACTAGATTTTCTAAATCAAATAACGAATGTTCAAAGAATCTTAGCTTGAGATTACAGACCCAGTACGTAAGGAAACATAAAGAAATGGACAATTACTTCCTTGTACTGCGGAGGCAACTAACCAAGTGGCCAAGCTTTTTTTTTTTGACATTACCAAGTGGCCAAGCTTTTCTAATATTATTCCAATTTGACATCAGAGTCCAATATTTAAAACAAACGCCGGAAATTGACCGTTGAAAATGAAAGAGAAGAAAAGTAAAACCACAGAATAGAAAGATAATGCCATTTATACTCGCCAAGTCTTCATCACAATCCTAAATTAAAATTACACTCTCTTTTATCAAATATCAAAATAGATGTACAATCATAATAATAATTCGAATAGATTTGAAAACCAGATTTTTTTGATGAAAAGTATTGAATTTTTTTAAAAGAAAAGTGAAATTATATTTCATTATATGAAAAATATTATACATGTTTGAAATACAAATCGGGATATTATTGTATTTGATTACAATGAATTTTCACGAGTAAACTATTTGCTTCTTTCTTATACTATGTTTAATCCTAGCTACCTGTCTTCATTTCTGTCTGTTGTTGGATGCCATTGCTGGCCACCGCCATCTCTGTCTCTGCTGCTTGTGCTGCCTCCCGGAACTTCTTATAAATGTCACTCTTATAAAATTTTCTAGTTCTAAGCACCAAAATAAGTGACACAAAAGTACCAAATAATGTCACAGCAGTAATTATAATAAAGGACAATTTGAAGCACTCAGTCCCAATGCAACTGAGCTCTTGACCATGCTGCCTTTTAAGTCCTTTAGCTGCCAATTGCTTGTTTGCTTCTATGTCATACAATTGCCCTGCTACTCTCACACTCAGCACATAGGACCCAATAGGGCTAGCCACTCCCCCAAAATTGTACAGAGTAGAATAATACTTGAGACCAAAAATTTCAGAGATTATGGCAAAAAGCAAAGGCCATTGAGCACCAAAACAAAACCCAATAATTATTGAAGCCACGTAAAGTCCACCAGGGACATTAAATGCGATTAGGAGATGCCCCACACAAGAAAATAAAAGGATCAATGTGAGCATTAGAGGGCGAGGAAATTTATATTTGGATAAAAAATGTTCAGAAGCAAAACCTGCCACAACTCTACCAAGATAATTCCATATACTCACTAATGAAACGAAAGTACTTATACTTCTTTTAGGGTACTCTAAAGATGTCCCTATTTGACCCAAGTTGTCAATAGCTGTTAGTGTTCCCCCAACTCCACAAATTGTTGATAAGAAGAGAACTAACATATCAATACTAAAAAGTGCTTGTAATATTGTGTAGTCCTCTCCTCTATTTGGTGGCTTAAACGCAGTTTTCCAACATGAAACATTTTCGTCAATGACATTTCCCGACGAGGCTGCAGTGCTGGCTGTGGCAGCCGTGACTGTGACTGTGTCTGTGGCTGTGGCAGTGTTTTCTTCGGTTGTAATTATTTTCAAAGGTGAGGGGTTATTTGAAGCTAGTTTCTTGTTTTGCCAAATCTTGTACTCTTCTATTAAAACAATAGCAAGAGGCAAAAACAGCAAGAAAAGAACCATAGCAGCGCTAGCACCATATTCACTCCGCGTAAATTGCAATCTTTTTTGTAGTATAATAATTATCATTAAAAACGCTGCAAGGCCTAGCGAAATGTAGAGAAAATTGTAAAAAACTTTGAGCTCATTCGGTTGGCGAATTACCTTCATGATTCTTATAGTTCTCAAGAAAGCAAAAGAAATCGCCGCCGGTAACCAACCGATCAGCAAGATCAAGCTTTTTGAATCATCACCATAAACGGCATGATATATTTGAGTTATAATTGCACCACTCAGCCCTACATAACCTTTCAAGATTCCAAGAACGGCACCGCGACTTTCAGGAAAGTTCTTGACGCACGTGACTAAAGAACCAGTGTTTGCAAAGGCTTGAGAGTTTGCTCCTATACAAATATATAAGCACATATGCCAAACATGGACGCCGGAGATTTTTCTGGTGACGGCAAGCCAAATCATGAAATACCCGAAAAAGTTCAGGACTGCCCCCATTGAAAGAACCACCCACGGGGGCGTGACCTCGTTGATAAGGCCGGATAGGACGCCGACGTTTGCTCCTAGGTCTTTGAAAAAGCTTAGTAGAGTAATTGTCGTTTGGTCGTAACCTAAGGCGGTTTTGATGTCGTTTGAGTAAAGAGCGAACATGTAAGTTGCACCGGCGGCTGCCATTATGAGAAATGATGCGAAGACCATGAACCACCGGCCGGTGATGACTTGAACAGTTAAGTTCTTCATGTCAGCCAAACCACCTATGCCACCACCGCCACCACTACCACTACCAGGGCTAGCAACCACCATTTTTGGGTACTGAGTGCTGTTCTAGTGACAGAGTACACTTTTGAGTTGATTTGTTTTGGGGGACTTTAGAGAAAGAGGAATTGGGGATTCAATATTGTGGTCTCTATATATAAAATAAAAAAAAGGTTTGAGAAGAAGGGTAAAGAAAGAAAATTCAAAGAAATTACACTCTTTTGGATGACTTCATGGATAATGGATTGGCTAGTGTAATAAGTTTGTTTTAATTAGTAAATTTGTAAGTATCGGTTATTCTCAAAAAAAATAAAAAAAAAATTGTAAGTATCGGAGATGGAGATTTGTTAATTGTTTCCTTTGAATTTTCTCACAACTACAACTTCATTCCTCTATTTAGTAAACTAGAGTTTAACAACGTGCAAGTGGCTACTTATTATCTGTAATGCATGGACACGAAATAGAGGCTTGGGTCCTGCACAAGTGACAATTCAGAAATGGAAACTCTAGGATACTTTTGGAAACGTGTCGGGTGCTTTCCATAAATACTGAATATCGGACACCCGTTTTTCTCCTCATAAATGTTTTTTGCATTAAAAAAAAATCAGATTTCAAATCCAAATCAAATTTGAATGATTTGCAAATTTTATTTGGAAAATGACAAATAATCTTGCTTTTAATTTCAATATTCAAACGTCAAATTTTACGGAATTTCATTATTTTTTTCCATTTTGACATTTGAATATTTTGTTTTCTTTTTTTCTTTATTGAATATGAAACTTATGAATTAATTGTCCTTTAAAAATTTTAAATATACTATTTCTAAAATATTTTTATATTTATTCCTATATTTTTAAATTTTATAAATAAACCCTTATATTTTTTATATTTACACGTTTTCCCATATTTCCGTTTCCTATATTTTTTAAAAATGTCGTTCCCCCCTATCTATTTCCACGTTTTTCCGTTTCCATGTCAGTGCATCATAGCTTATTATAATTCCTTGTTTTTATCTTTTCTTTCTAAATATGTTTGATCGGGTTTTTTTAATATAATAAAAATAGTAATAAATTATTTAAAAAAATAAAAACATTGCGTGCTGTAAATATAATAATATGTATATAAAAAAATGAATGAATATTGTAAAAGAAACTATTGAAATGGAATGCAAAAATAAAATTTTATGATTGAAATAATGTGAAAAAAAATTATAACTCAAGTAAAATAATATCTCTAAAATAATGAATAAAAATAAAATCTCTATTATAAATAAAAAAATAATGAAATTATAAACTTTTATTGTTTAACATAAGTATTTTTACCTATTTGATATATATATTATTTATGGTGAGCTATTGCCTCACCAACTAGTTAATTAGATGCGAGTCTGTCCTCAGGCGGATTCCTCCTTTTGCTCCTCAGCTTACGATTTCCAAGGGCAGGTTTAATTGCGCGCTACTCAACTGTGTAACTCCACTTTCCGTCCAATTTGAATGTGTTAAGCATGTATCGAACTCTCCATGATATCTTAGTTATTGCTAAGTCAGTTGACAAACTTATTCGGATTTGTCTTTCATTTCATTAAACTAAACGATATCTGTAATATTAAGAAGTAATTATTCGATACGTAGAACAGTCTTTGACGTAAAATAATAATAAACTCTATAATCAAAGAAAATTTAAAATTTTTACGGTGATTTTTTTTCTATAAGAATTAATTATATATATATATATATAATAAAATGGTAAATTAATAAAATTTTTAATTGAATTATAATCATAAATTAGTCACAATTATAAATTCTTGTAAAATAGTTTTTATAACCAACCAAACTAAAAATTATATTAAAAATTATTAAAAATAATTATCTTTATTCTACTATAATAAATTTAACAATAACGAAAAATTTAATAACAGAATAGAATTAGGATAAAGTCTTATTATTTACCGTGATTGTTTTTACCACGCTGTTATGTTTAAATTAAAAATTACCAACAAATCAAATTGAATTTTTATATTCTTTACTATATTTAAAATATGCATATTTAATATATAATATAAATTTTTAGATTTATCAAATTGAATACTTGAAATCCTACTATATCGAATATATTATATAATTTCTTATTTTATTCAATTAAATTCTTATATTATTGCCATATTTAATATATACCTTATTTAGTATATAATATAATTTCTTATTTTATCAAATAGAATCTAAATTTAAATAGAAAATCAATATAACCAATCAAATAATTTTGCTTATTGTTACCTAAATAGAATCTAAATTTAAAATAGAAAAATCAATATAGACGCAATCCCAGAATTGAAATAATTATTTATTTTTTTTAATTCAATGAAGAATTAAAATATTTAAAAATATTGTATTCTTATCAATATTTAATATATACTTTATATAGTAGATAATTTCTTATAATTTTGTTTTATAAAATTATAGACTACCAATACGAGGAGAATTGAAATAGTGAAACAATTAGAAATTAATTTAGCG
Organism: Jatropha curcas; assembly: GCF_014843425.1. The sequence goes on from NW_023590789.1 coordinate 23,104,425, forward strand.
CTTTATTTGTTTAGACTAATAACAAATTTAAAAATTCTTAGAATAATTTTTTTGTTATGTACCATATATATAATATTAATATATAAGAAATAATAATATATCTTTAATTCAATTTTTCCGATAAAATTTTATACTTAAATAGAAAAATTTAAATATGCAACATAATCAAAATTAAGTCACCATAAGATTCTTTTGTTTTTGAGTATATATATATATATATATAAAATATAATATAATTTCTTAATTCATCCGATAAAATTTATACTTAAATAGAAAATTAATATAACTAATCAAAATTAAATCACCACTATTTTTTTTAGTCAATAAAATTAAAATTGTCAATAATATTTTTGTCGATCCACTAACTTAATAGGCGCATTTTTTACGATCTTAATATTTTCCCTCCCCTAACTCGATTAATTAATAATTGGTTACCCACAAATAAAATAGACTATCTACCTATTCAAACTTGGTTTATACCTTAGATGAGTTTTGAATATAAGAAAAGCATATTATTATTAAATTATTCAAGTTGCTAAATAAAAAGTGAAAAAAGAATATATTATCGAAAAATGTTTATTTTATTCCACCATTTGATTAAAAATTACATAATTTATGGATCTTCCCCACCCGTCTTTCCAATTTCATTTCATTCACATTTTCTAACTTCCTAATCCTTCATGTTTATGTTGCATCTAAAGTGCATGATCCTTTAGCTGGTTTGCATTTTTATTTTATTTTTTGACATAAATAATCAATAACATAAATAAAAAGCTAAAGCTATGTTTGATGAGCCGTAATTGAATTTAGTATATAAATATTTTTTTAATTATTTTTTTTAAGATTTCACGGAAAAATTAATGAGAATATGAAAATAAGGAGAAAAATTTTAGATTGCAACTGTTTATAAAAATAATGATTTTTCTAACTGTCAATAATATCTTTTTTTTTCCTTTTTAAATAAAATTAGGTCCTTTCCTCAAGAGCACAAGCATATGGTCTATGACCCACATTCAGCCTGCCTCTAAAAATCAAAATATGGTGAAAAAGATAAAAATAAATAAATCCATTTTGCTAATTGAGTTAATATATAATGTATACTTTATATGCATTTCAAATTATGACAATTATGAGATTGGAATATATTAATTATTATGATAATTAATATAGTTTTCTTATATTTTAATAATACAAACAATTTATGGTATTGTATTATATACGAAAATATTAAGTTAATTGATTGATAAATACTTTTATTTTAATTGATCCTCAAATTATAATAATTTTTTATTATTATAAAAATATTTTTCCTTAACAAGCTATTTAATTATTAATTTTATATTTTATTATTTCATAAAACGTTATTTTTTCTATATTATAAATATTCTTAGATTTTTGTACTATAAACTGTTTATAATATTATAATTTATAATAAAAAATTGTATATATAAATTAAATTACATTTATTTTCATATATGTAAAAATGAACAAGTATTAATAATATGCAATACATGATCGAGAAAATGAATTATATTTTAAAATCATAAATTATAATAAATCAAGATCTAGAAGCTCAACATTATAAAGCAAGGAAAAGTCTCAATAACTTGCGTACCTACCTGGTAACTGTGGTTTTTTTCGTATCTTGGTGCCTTGGATGCGATGCGAGGGATATGAATTATCACCTCCACATTAACCCAAAGAAAGGGAAGATCATGTATAATTAATTACTGATATAATGTTAATTAATAATAATAAAATAATTGGTCAATTAATAATATATGAATGGATGTGATGGAGATGTATATCATGGGTTTATTATATATTTGGGGTAATTGGCCAACCAATTGCTTGGAGATAGTGACTTCCGAGTTGTTCATAATCAAATTAGTCACTACTCTCTATATATATAAGGTGGTTGATTAGAATTTTCTAAATGTTTGCATGTTTTTATGCTATGCTGGCTAGGAATATGACTTGTTTTTTATTTAAAAAAAAAAAAAAAAACTATTCGGTCCTTGGCCGACTAATTTGAATTTGAATTCTGCAAATGCTCATTGTAAGGTAATCCTTACAATTCAGTTTTCTCCATTTACAATTCTGACTAATCCAAATTTGAGTTTTGCCGAGGATTATTATAAAGGCAATCCTCGCAATTTAGTTTTCTCCATTCACAACGTCAGGGTTTAAATCATGAACGCTTTTTAAAGAATCTAATGGCTCATACTAAAGTAATAATTGCTAGGTGGTTGGCTAAGAATATAACTTTGATAAGGATTTTTTAACAATAAATAACACATTTGACTAAGGTTTTTTCAAACGTTTGCATGTTTGTATGCTAGCTAGGAATATGATTTTTTTTTTTTAAAAAAAAAAAGGAAAAGAAAAAAATCACCAAATAGTCAAATGCTACTATCCAAAGCAACTAATTGAAAAGTCCAATTATTATATGCTATTTTTGAACACCACTAGTCAAGGATTGCTCTGAATGATTATCCTAAAACTAGTATAGAATATAATTAATTCTCGAAAACAAACTAGGGTAGATTAATTATAGTTTGGTTAATTAAACCATTAACCATCTTCTAACCGAAATGCTAATATTAGTTAACAAATTTTATCATTAATAAATTATCATAATTTTACTTTTCTTATTTCTTACTAGTAATTAATTAAGTTTTTATTAAATGTCAAATCGACAATCTTAATTATAATTTTGAATAGCCAAACACCATGACATATGAATGAGCTAATAGTGATGCAAACTTTGTTGAGTTTACTAATTACTCCCTCCTCTATAAAGATACGCTTGCTTTTCATTTTAAAAATACAATTAATTTCTTTTTTTTTTTATACATTAGAAAGCTCAATAGATTGAAATAACACTCTGAGCTACACAATTAGGGTCGAAAGGATTTGAACTGAAGACCTTTCATTCCTCACATGAGTCAAAAGACCAATCAAACTACACCTAACTGACAATTTCTTAATTCTTTTAATATACAAAACTTAATGTATTTTGTTATTAAAAAATTTTAATTGAAGCGACGTCTAATATTAAATAAGAATATATTTTTAATTTATATGATAAAAATAGAAATAAATAAATCATTGTCAAAGATCCTTACATGATTCGATTTTCAATTTCCAAAATTTGGTCCTCTCTATCAAAGAGGGACCAGAAAATTCTTGGAATATATTGCCCACTTTAACTCATAAATCGCGAAAATTCATTAAGTTATATTTCTAGTTAATGCTTATGGAATAAGCACATGCTTAATTACTATTATTTTAAAAAATAATAAATGAATTTTTTATAATTTTATCTTTATTTATATCAAATATAATAACTATTTTGATAAATTACCTTTAATTTTAAAATAAAAGATAATTTAATTAAATTACTTTAATTTTATTATTATTTAAAAAAATTAATTATTTTTTTAATTCTCATATAAAAATTTTAAATGATTTATAATTTTAAATGATTTATATTTTAAGGAAAAATAGAGTAATTAGTTTTCTCTGTTAGGCTGAGCAAGTCATTTAAAGCTTGACACGAGTAAAGGCGCTAGTCATAAGTTGAAGTCTGTTTTCTCCAATTGCAACGCAAGCATGAAATGCCAGAGTCAACTTATTCACACGAATTTTCAATCTCACGTGGTCTTCCTTCTAGAATTCAATATTTTATTATTTTAAAATTTAGAATGAGATTTCTATTTTTGAAAAATAGTACTTTTTAATCGTTGAATTTTGATCAAATTAACTAATTCATCCGTATATTTTGGTAAACCATATAATTAATTCCTGAGGTTTTACTCCGTCAAATTATTTCATTTTTCTGTAAAAAAAAAAAAAAAAAAAAATTTAATTTATGATTTTTAATTCTCATATAAAAAATTTTAAAAGACAATGATGTCATACATTCTTAAATAAAATACTGATTTAATATTATTAAAGGAAAGAATAAGAGTGTAAATTTAGTTTTCTCTGTTGAGGAACTGAGACAAGTCATGTTAGAAAGCTTGAACCACGAAGTAAGCCCGCTAGTCATAGTCCTCAAAGGTTAGAAGTTCTTGTGTTTTTCTCCAATTGCAAACGCAAGCATGAAATGTGCCGAGAGTTCAATTATTCAGATACAGCCTAGAGTCATCGTGAAGTGGAGGACGTATAGATGATATATGGTTCTCGCCGAGCTCAGGCAAGAGCGGGACCCGCATCTTGTCGATATCGAACCGTGGTCTTCCCTTCTAGAATTCCAATATTTTTATGTGAGTTTTTAAAATTTAAGACATGAGATTTCTATTTTTGGACGAAATAGAGTAACTTTTTAATCGTTGAATTTGATCAAATTAATAATTCATTCCGTCAATATTTTTGGTAAAACGCCAAATACTAATTGGAGCAAGAATTCCTGAGGTATTTTTGACTCGCGTCAAATCTATTGCGTCATTTTTCTGTAAAAAAAAAAAAAAAAAAAAGCTATTCGTCAGACGTTGACAGATGAAGGAAAAGGACAGACAAGTGTCGCTATTTACTATAAGATTTAACTGCTATAAATATAAATATAATAATATATCGTATCTACTTAAGAGATAAGAGGAGAAAAGTTCAAGAGGTTGTTTGTCGCACTGAGACGCCTCAAAGATATCGTGCGATCGGCTGCGCATTAAGGTTCAGATAAAATTAAAACCCTGGCGAGGTCCCGTAGTAAGGGCTTGAACTCACATTATAATACTCAGTTTTTAAAAAAAAAAAAAAAAAAAAGCTATTTCAACGTTACAGATGAAGGAAAAGACAACAATGTCCTTATTTATATAATATAATATAATATAATATAATATATAGTATACTTAGAAAGAGAGAAAAGTTCAAAGGTTTTGTCACGACCCAAAATCGTGGATCGGACTGGCATTAAGGTTCAGATAAAATTAAAACCCTCGAGGTCCGTAGTAAGCTTAACTCACATAAATCCAGTCTTTTAAACAAATTTTAGAAACAATAAATCTATAATGTGACGTTATTAATTCATACTGTAAATTTATATCTCTGGCCCCAGCTTTCACATTTCAAATGATTCATAGCTTGAACTTATAACTTTTTATTATACCATTAACGTCATCCACAATATGGGAAACTGGTCCATTCGTACTTTTAGAGAGTCAACTAGAAAATTCACAGGTTTATTAATTAACACATTAATAACTTTTACATGATAAATTGTAGTATATGACTTCCTATTTGCGCAGCTCAATAAGTAGATATTGATACATTTTTATACATAGTACTGTATATTCAAATATTATCAAGATCTGGTAATCACTAATATAACTCTATGGGAAAGAAAGCAGAGCTTATCTGAACCAACAGGGTGTCTACTTCCTGAAAAAAAATTAAGGAAGAGGAGTGAGTTTCACAAACTCAGTGAATAATAATAAATAATGTATTTAAACAATCACACAAAATGTTTCCCACATTTATATAATGGACACACATCCAATGAAGCACGTGTCACAATATCAGTATCCATAATAATATCATCTTCAAATAATTACATCAAATGGAAATTAGTCACTGGCGTCACAAATCCTCGACAAGCCATCCTTACACATGGTCTGTCCTCTCGTACGTGTGCACCAAGGAGCTGATCCTCCATACAGGGCCAACTAGTCTATTCCTCACTTGACCAGTCTCGCATTGTTTTTCCATTTTCTCTTTCTTTTCTATTTCCAACAAGATGTCACTATGTGGTTTTGCCACATTATTCCTATCATATTTTCATCAGGTGTATATGTGGGTGCCGATCTCCCATAAATGTCAATAGTCCCGGACCATTCTCACAATCTCATAATGACCCACTTCATCTCAATTCCACCCGCAAACAAAGCACAGTATAGCCATATCGCAAGCAATTCAATCAATTCATATAATATAAAAAATCACATAAGAGATAAATTAAGCACATTTGAGTGCAATTATGGAATATATATAAATTTATAATTCTCATATGCTTATAGTATTATAATTTGTATGATGATCATAATGTAAATAATGTTATTTTTATTAAAATAGTAAAGCCTAAGTATCATTATATATATATATATATATAAAAGATGTGAAATGGTTGATGCATGTAAGCAAATGTTGGTATGCATCATTTATTATTACTCACAATGATAACAGATAGAGCATGCTTTAGCTTGAATTTTTGATTAGTAGAAACAATAGACGAACTTGGACAATTTAGATAAAACACAAATATAAAATAAAGACTGCATTAAACAGATGATTTCCCTTAAATAATAAATTAAAGAACTAATTTAATAAATATTCACTAAATATAGATCTGCTATTGCTAATTTAAATCTTATCAATATCTTTAACAGCACTTCCCCTAAAATATGACTTTCTACGTGTTTAAATATTAACCATTTAACATACTTATCAATTATTTCTTACACAGCCCATTTATCAAGTAATCAATCAATTTAAATACCCAACCACCATAAGTAGCAATTTATATTCAATTCTTAGCGTCTGATCTCAGTACATCATTATATATCATTCTAGTTTAACCTCAAAATTAATACTTCCATTAACTTCTTATGTCATTTTAAATAATATAATTCACCACCATCTTAATTCACATGACATAGTCCTAATTTCGAAATAACTATTACCTTTCCATCAATAGGATCCCTTTTACATAAATTATTTTCGGTCTCCAAAACAACTTGTCAAGTATTTAATTTACTTCCTTTTCCTATTCATCACTCAAATGTATACCAATCCAGGACTTCACAAACTACTCCTTCATTTGATAAATGATTATCAATCAGGACTTATTCAAAGACAATTTCATACTAGAATATGGACCATATCTTCATACATTCATTAAAATAACTTTAGCTCCATAATAAGTGATGCCTATTAAAATAATAGGTCTTACTCTATTCATATTTTCGTATCATGTCCTACGCAAATCGTTCTAAGAACTTAATTTATGGTCCATTCTCAACCTTCAATCCAAATTAAATTATAAAGCTAAATTCTTCTTCTATAGTTTAATTCGTCAATCCAACCTACCATAAACATATACTAATTCCCATCAATACCACTACCCAAGTTCTTCAATTAAATTTATTTAGCAACAATTAAAATTTATTTTAATTTATTAAAGTTTTCTAATCAAATTAATACTTACTAACAATTATTATAATTTATTAAAATCCATTAATTATAATTAATATTCATAAAGTATATTGGGAAAATACCCAAAATACTATACTGCCGGACACAGAGATTGAATTGACAAAGAAAAAAGGGCAGCGGAAAGAAACTCCACCGCCGCTAAGGGAGAGAACAAACACTTTTTGCCCAAGAGGGAGAGTTGGGGAAGAATTCTACCATACCCTGTCTTTTTCCGAACATTCTTTCTTAAGGTCCATCTTTTCGGCTGAATTGATTGACTATGAAGGAGAGTCACAGGAGAGGAGTAGCTTCGCCGTCTAGGGAATGTGTGTTCGCCGCAACGAAGAGAGAGAGAGAGAGAGAGAGAGAGAGAGAGAGAGCGAAGAGAGAGAGAGAGAGAGAAGAGAGAGAGAGAAGAGACGAGCTCAGGACTACTGGAGTCGAGAGAGAGAGAGAGAGAGAGAGAGAGAGAGAGAGCGAGCTCAGGACTACTGGAGTCGCCTGACCACTCAAGAGTCGCCGGAAAAATCGAAACGACGCTGGAAAGTAAACAAGAACCACGTTGGCGATGGAGAAATCGTAACGTTTCTCTGCTGCGTCGCCGGAAACAGAAATAGAGAGAGTTGCTTTCAGGTCGCGTCGTCAACGGAGAAGAACCGCAGTGGACCGATCAGCAAGGCTCGCCGGAAAAACGAGAAGGAAGGAGAGGAGTGAGCTGTCGATCGAAATCGCAGCTCCTCTTGCTTGCTGCGGTCACCGAAAACAAAACTGAGAGGGAGAGCGGTAGCGCGACGGCGAAGAGGTGGCGTTGGCTGGCTGTGGCTATCGAAAATCGAGAGAGAGAGAAAAAAGTTGAGCGGCGGTGGAATGAGGAAGAGAAAAAAACAGGAAAGGGAAAAAGTTGTTTTTAGGGTTCTCTAGTCTGATCCGGTTCGATTGAAACTAAATTTGGTCTAAATCAACGGTTTAATCCGATTTTTATTTGGTTTACAGATTTTTATCCGGATTTGGAGATTTAAATCGGTTTACAGATCTGATTTAATAATAGTATAACATTTTATTTTAAGTTTTGTTGTATAATTTTATTGGTTAAAATTTTAAATGTAAAATCTATGAAATTTTATTTTCGGTTATTTCAGGTTTAGACCATTTTTCCATTCTCTTAACCTCTTCTTTTTTTCATTTGACGTCTTTTCATCTCCTACTCTCCAACTCTGGCCATCAGCGATTTTTTGCAAAGAAGAAGAAATTTTATTTTGAAATGTGTCAATCGATCATGTTAACGAAGAAGAGTTAGACGACATATGTTGAAGAGGTATCTGGGGCAAGTGTGTGAGATGAAATATGAATTCATAAGCAAGAATTTTCTAGAAGTACTGAAATTTATTTTTCCGATCAAGAGTATATGAAAATTTCTCCGGCCAGCTGTGGTTGCTTCATCAATCAAGGACAAATTTTTTTGAACAAATGAACGAAACGAGTCAGACTCATGTAACTCCGAGTCACGACCTAGTTAAAAAGCTGAAACTAATCCCTGATAAAAACATGCGAGATTTTTACTGTTCTGGCGAAAATTTCCTCCTTTTTTGTCTCATATCCTCAATATCTCTCATCCTCTACATGGCCTTCTTTTCCCTAACACTCCTCGCTCTCATTTTCCTATTCCAAAACAGAGCAACTCGCAAGCTGCAGAAATCAAACTCAATTCCAGATATACTAACATCTTCCACATCTTTTTCAAAATATCAGCGACGACATGGAACGATTGCAACCTTCTCTCTCTACTGATGGGACGCAAAAAAAAACACGAGACTTCGTTTGGCTAAATGAAATGCTGAAAAGCAAAATGATAGAAAATCCAAAATATTGAAACTAACAGATTGTTGACCTCAATTTCACATATTTAAATTTTAATTACTGTTTCATCTTTATAATAAATACTAAGGTTAATTTTGTCTTTAAAATTTTCTTCTCTCACATTAGACTGCAGTTTCTCAATTGATTAACAATGAGGATAGCATTTTTTTTTATAGAAGGATGGAACAATTTTACGGAGCAAAATTTCAAGGGCTATTTGTAGGGTTTATCAAAATTAAGGGACGCGTTAATTAATTTGATCAAAATTCAAGGACTAAAAAGTACTTTCCCCTTTAATTTTTTACTAATTCACAAAATTAAAACATATGAATAACATTATGACAAAATAAAAAAGGTTTTGTATATCCACTTATGCAATCCGTTGAATAATCAAAGATTTATAATTAAAAATATAGCCAATCAATTTTTTTTTTTTTTTTACTTCTCCTCTCATGTCCTATAAACCAAAATATAAAAATAGAGCGTCCCAATTTCTGACTTATCTCCTTCAAGTTATTATAGATTTCACAAATATTATTTAAAAAGCAAAAAAGTATACTCTTTTTGTTTTGGATATATAGGAGGTCCAATGAACAAAAATAATATTGTGGGTTACATAGTAGTCGATAGCCATCCCCTTTGAATCACATTCACCAAGTAGATTCATGGTATAAAAATAGAATCAATTGACCCTTTTTTTTTTAAAAAAAATTCTCTAATATACATATATGTATATTTATCAAAATGAATTCAAAAGGTCCAATTTATTTATCTCTTTTGATCCCTCTTTCTTCAAAAAAAATCATATATTGTAATAATATAATTCCCCGTCAAGTAATAAATATTTAAAAAAAAAAAGATTATTTTTAATAGAGTGCACCCTTTTTTATTTCGAGAAAGGAAAAGTTACTACTAATAATAATTATCATTTAATATCTATAGAGTAGCTTAACAATAAATATAAATAATTTGATATTGAATATATATTTTGAATCCTCTTTCCATAAAAAACTCCGTCTCATTTTATCTGCTTGTTATTTTTTTTTTTTAAATATCTCAAAATGTTTAAAAAATTTCTAAATTTAAATATATAAATACTTATTTTTCTACCTTTATGATAAGAACTCTGGAACAAAATGAGAGTTAATTATGAAAAATTTTTATTAATATCTTAACGAGTTAAAAAGCAAAAAATGACAAAATAACTTTTATTTATTAAATTATTACTGTGCATATTTTGTCAAACTATATAAACAAAGTAAGAATATATCATTGCATTTTCAGGCTCAACACAGAAAAATCCTGTGGTAACTTATTTAATTGCCCCGTAATTGAACACAATCATAATTAGAATTAGAATTAACATCAAAAATTTTCTGAGCTCATTTCTAAACTAACTTCAGCCATATTCAGCAACAGCTTTTGAATAATCAATAATAATTTTTAATTCGAAGAGTCAATGAGATAAGATAACTCTAAAACTACGCATGAGAGAATAGCCCTCCCGAACCAGACCACACCTTATTGGTTATTCTATTTTATAGTTGTCATCATCTAATATTCAATCCACCGATGGCAAATTAACCATTAGTCGCATCCATGTAAACTTTCCCTCAACAAAAAGGTCTCCACCAGGCTACATCTACATATGAAGTAATTAACACAACTATAATAACTAAATTACAGCTAAAATATCTGGTACAACAAAATTCAGTTTTGCTCAGAAACAGAAACGTTAATTTGCAGATTGAATTCATCAACAATCAGGCATGAATAAACCATGCATCCAATTGACAACTCAAAACACATTCAAAATTGAAACCAAGCTAAATAAAGTCTTTACCTTAATATAGCAACTGCACCATCTACAAAAGAAATTTCATATTCCAGCTAGGGGAAGAAATTTGTACCATCCTACATAACAGACCTCGTGAAACTGGATATTTAGCCTAGGCGCATACACCTAATAGTTAATAACACTATGGCCCCCAATAATTTAATAGCGCTCGAAGGAGGATGGATGCCCTCCCCTGCTAAACCTGTCAAATGGACCTGGTCTACTCCTGTAGTTCCTATCATTTCGTGTAGGCCCTCCGCTTCCGCTTCCGCTTCCACTTCCACTTCCATACCTATCGATGCCTCCTCGTGCAACACCACCGTCCCTGTCATAGGCTCTATCTTTGCCATAACCGTTTGGTGCATAACGATCTGACCCACCGTATCTATCACTTGCAAAGCGATCTCCACTTGGTGGGTACCTGCAAGGTTTACAAATTATGATAGTGGCATTCACCCATGGTAGAACACAAGGGAATAAAAAAATGGTTCCTACAAAATATCACAAACCAACCTAACATCTTGAGATGAGTAGAATTTAGGTACCTGTCACTAGCATAGCGATCACGGCTCCCATATTTATCTCGGCTGTCAAAACGATCTCTATCACCAAATCGCCCTCCATCATAGCGGTCATCCATGTATCGATCACGATCACCTCCAAAGCGATCACCACGGTCACCAGCCCCAGCAAACCTAGAACGTGAAGAGAATGAACCTCCACCCCCACCTCGGCCACCAGCTGAAGGGCAGTCTCGGGCCCAGTGTCCTAGGCGCCCACACTTGAAGCACTCATCTTGCCCAAGAGTTCTGTCTCCTCCATAGCCTCCTCTGCTACCTGAAGATGAGTAGCCACCCCTGTAGCCTTGATCTAAATCATCTCCTCCCATTTTGGGTTGAGCCTTGTTCACTGAGATGACACGATCACCAAATTCGCGTCCATGCATCTCCCTAATAGCATCATCCATGGCTCGGCGATCAGCAAATGTGATAAACCCAAATCCACGTGGCCGTCCAGTATCTCTTTCCAGCATGATCTGCATAAATACCATAATAGGAAATCGTGATGAGAAGCAACGTTACATGACAAATCAAGGGAAAATTAATATGCAAAAATCAATGCTGCACATGTATGAGATATCAAGACGCATTTACCCAGTGAATAGAAAACATCAAAGCAAATATGCATCAATGATGCTCCAAATTGAATAACTATGCCGTTTAATCAAAATTATCTGAGGAAATCATTAATTTTCACATACCTGAAACTTGAGCAAGCAATAATGATGATAAAGGATTAATGGCTTTAAACGTGACACAACAAAGAGAAAATTTGTGACGATGAAAGGTAGGAAGAATCCTGATAATAATTTCACTCTATTACTGCTACCAAACATCCAGAGCAAGAAACATAAAAAATGAATCTCCCCCCCCCCCCCCCACGTGGCCGTGCCACAGTATATCTTTAACCAGCAATTTGTAGTCGTGCATAAATACCATAATACGGCAGAATTCGTGGGATGGAGCAGAGAGGGCGAACGGTGTGATAGAACAATAGAGTCAAGGGATAAGATATAAGATATGGATTTCGAAGGATTGGCAGAACGGTGAAGTATGTCCGCAAAAATCAATTGCTGCGACATGTGATGAAGACTTCAGACGCTTGGTTACCCAGATCGAATAGGAAAACTATTCAAAGAGCAAAATATGCATCAATTTAGATTGCGTGCGCCAAATTGAATAACTATGGCCGTTTAATCAAAATTATCTGGAGGAAATCATTAATTTTCACATGACCTGAAACTTGACAAGCAATAAATTGGATGATAGAAGGGATTAATGGCTTTTAACGTGACACAACAAAGAGAAAATTTGGTGACGATGAAAGGTTATAGGAAGAATCCTGTAATAATTTCACTCTATGTACGCTACCAAAACATGCACAGAGCAAGAAACATAAAAAATGAATGTCTCCCCCCCCCCCCCCCCCCCCAAAAAAAAAAAAAAAAAAAAAAAAGCTTCTCTTTCTTGGGGCAGCTTTTTGATCTAGACTCCCATCATTATTCATTATCCAATAAATATGGATAAAATGATGCACAAGAAGTACCATTCTCAGAATCTAATACAAGTTTAAAAAACTAAATATGTCATAAAGGGAAAACTTCAGAGACCACACAAATCAGTCACCGATGGATAATAGCTGTCAGCTTCAAATCTATCTTTGAACAAGTTTAATTGATCAGCAGAATAGGTTTTGTTTAATCAATGGGACAAAGGAACTTTATACATGCGAAAAAAATGTACACACAAATTAACATAGCAGAAAAGACAGTTAAAGGATACCTACCTGATATAGTTCACCACTATAATTTATTCATTTATAGCACTAGTAGATGAACAAATTGCAAAAACTACTACAACAAAAAATTAAATGCAGACAGTATTTTTGAAGATCTATCAGGCACATGTGAACAATAAGTTTTAGATGTAACTTCAGCAGATGAATCCATTAACTTTCAATAAAAGGGGGCAAGAAAGGTAAAGTGTAAACTCCACAGATTTTGTCTGAAGTATAAAATTTAGTTACAAAGAAGACCTGCAGTAAAAAAAATCTAATAAAAAAGATGATCAAAGGTAGCAAACAGATAACTTACTTTCGAATTGTTATTATGGAATGGCTAAGGCATCTCAACGTGTTTGATATTGCAAAGAGTTCTTAAAGAAAACAGAAGAATCTGCAAACTGTATCTGACATCTAACATAGCAGATCAACTTTTGATATCTATTTCCCCCAGAGTCTGAGATAAAAGTTCCATAATCAATTGTGATACAGCTTGACTGCATCATTTTAGCCCAGATAATACAACAATGACATCCCGCTTAAGCTGGTCATCGCTAGTCTTCCTACCGAATATGACTATATTACCACTTAGGTTATCAAATATCACACATATTCTCAGAAGGATAGTCTAAATATCAGATGAATCTCTGTTTGGCTGCCACAAAATCAAACTATCCACATCCACACATATCAACAAGCTAATCCTTTGGCAGTGCAGAAGAAATGCTACAACTAGGCCTAATCTCACGCTTCTTTCATTTTGATGAAATGCTAGAACTGGGCATAACCTCATGCTTCCTTCGGTTTGGAAATTTAAAGAAAATGATGCAATTAGCTGGGACCTTCACTTTGGATAGAAAGCTACACAGCTTCATCATTCTGAATCCTTATTTAGCAACTCGTCATCCAGTTTGCAGGAGAACAGTGTGGCTGAACCAGACACCCAGTTACAAAACAAGTTTCTATATGCAGCTGCTCATAAATGGAACAGAACCTCTAGCAACCGACAAAACTTGATGCAGACAGATGAAAGTCATGAATCCGCACACCTTTTGCCTTGAAAACTATGACTATAAGCATAAGCATAAAGTTCCCAACAATGTAGAAAACTTCCAATCACTGCAACACTGGGCGACAAATAGAAGTCCTGTTGTTGGGAAATTAGACTTGGAAGAACGGATAATGACATACACAAAATAATTTCAACAGCTAACAACTAAACATATCCAGACTGCAGCCTAAAGAGGCATGAGCCTTTCTGGTGGCCAGAAACAGACACACCCGGCTACTAATTCTCAATGTCAAAATTTTTATCTAATTATAAAACTGCTCGTAAGCTACAAGGCACCCAAATCTGTATTGCTTAGACGGCCCTGAATCTGTTCTCTGCCATGCAGAATGCAGTTCTGGAACATCAAAGCAAAAATTACAGTTTATGGCTCCTGAGGCTTCAAACGGAAACACATTAATATGAAGAACTAATAAAACAATACAAAGGTCCATCAGCTGGGTGGCATACATATGCACAATGCAGAATGTGATGAAGGATTAAGATATTTTTGTAACCCATAGCTCTACTCTGATAGCAACAATGAAACTTATCCAGACAGCTCAGCAAATAAATCCAACAACACAATCCCGTTGTAGAATAGCAAGCACGTAGCTCAAGCATTCCGAAATAGCTATGTCCAAGGATGAAAATTAGAAATCTTGTTCAAAATTAATTGTGCAAGGATGAAAAGTAAGAATCTCAGACATCACAAGTCCGCAGCATTAGCATGGCATGTGAATCCACCTCCATGCAAAAGCGGATAGCCCTACTTATGATTCATAACATCAAGAATGATGTGTTGGAACTTCTCTCAAAACCTTGACATAATCAGGAGAAGGGCTCATGGTCATATTAAAACCAAAGTTCATTATACACTTGCATCCTACTATATAAATCAAGCATCACGTATCAAGACACTCTGATTATCAGGCAAGTGAAAGGCAAGTAACAGAGTGAAACCAGACAATAGAGTGTAAAGAAGAATCCACATGCTACAGGATAGATTGATAGTTTCCTGATGATAGATAACCATCAAGATCCTCAGAGAAGGAAGCGTATTAACATAGATCCCTTTAGACAGGTGCCCAAAGAAGGAAGAATAAGAAAACTCTGGCCCAGGAAACTGTCACAGATCCATGTGAGATCATCCATCATATTTTGGTCCAACTAGCATGAAAGCAGGAAAAATCCAGTTGAAAAACCAGACACATACTCTCTTACAAAGGTCCAACTAATGTTCCTCACTTAACTGAGATTCCAGTTGTCAAAGGATTATCAATTTCAAAGTTACCAATATCTTATTTATGAATCCAGATAAACAATATCTTGTGTAAAACAGAAAAACTCTCAACCAAAAATAATTCAACAGTATTCCCACATTGCACATGCTCATTCCATACTTATAAATTGGATTCTCTTTCTTTATCCAACTGTAGTGATGTTTCCTCAAATTACAATGCCAACCCTCGTAAACCACATATTCCATATATCCATAGACCATCAGTGTAACTGCACTTGGAAATTTAAAAACTACCCATTCAACTTAACCTAATCAATGAAATGTGACTGATCTTGAACAACCTGATTCAACCACTCTGACCCAAACATCTCTAAACGTACAGCATCTCTAAATGTAGAACAGCATCTCAAAAGCTCATACCAGCAAGCCATAAAGAAACACAAAAGAACAAGGAAAATTAATACAGATAAAAAGAAAATTGTAAGTAACCTTAAAAAACCATATACCAGGAGCAAAACAGCTTAATAATTTAAGAAATCAAACAGTAACTTACTGTGTAAGTGAGTGTATACAGATATATACCATATTTTTTAGCATAAAAAAAGATTAACTTAGGAATATTTCAAAAAATTCGAATAAAATTAATACCGTGAAACCATCAAAAATTGAAAAGTGGCAACAGTTTCCGAACATAATAACTTTTTCCTTTTTCTTAAAACTTTAGGAAACTCAAAAGTTTCAAATTTTAAAAATTTGCTTTCTATCTTTTCCTTCATTTTCTCAACTACCAAACATAATCAGAAAGAATGAAACCAAAAAAAGTAATACCTGACACTCAGTGATTTTGCCGTAGCGATTAAACGCATTCTCGAGCTGTCGCTCCGTGACCTCCCAAGACAAGCCTCCAACGAAAATTCGGTAGTCTTCCTTTCCGGCCATCTTTCATTCGCTGCACAAAAACAAATTATGGAATCGAGACCGCAACGATAGAGATAAGAGAAAGGAAACAGAAGAATTTCGTTACCTAACAGGTCGCAAAATCGAGAGTTACGAGAGAAACCCTAGAAATAATTTTTGGGGACTGCTTTTGTTTTCCTCTTTTACGATGGTTTTAATTTTTACCACCCCGGAGATTGATATTTTTACTTTTGTTTTTTCGGGGCGAAGGGCTTGCATCTTTATGATTAAGTTTAAGCCCAGCCCAGTCCGAAATATATGAAAGCGGTGGATTCAGAGTAATCAGTCATTAAAAATTAAAATTAAAAAATCATTAAATTTCAAAAAAAAAAAAGCTAACAAGACGTTGTATGTTTAGTGGTTGGTTTTCTCACATCTTATAAAAATATAAACAGTATAAAAATTATCACTAATTTGATAAATATTATTTAAAAGAGAAAATTATCATGTTGTATAGCTTACAATATTATTTAAGTTAAAACCTTTTATAAATCAATCAACGTGTTAAATGGTTGTTTCAATATAAATTATATAGTACCGTTAAAAAAGAATAGAGAAAAATAAAAAAAGGTTACATAGAAATCGCCTTTAAAAAAAAATTCATCACTAACTTAGGAATAAAAATCCAATAATCACTAAGGGATAGAGTACTAAACATTGAGATAGAACATAATTTTTTACATCTTAAATAATAAATGAGTACCGACATTAGTTTGTCTCTGACCTAGTCATGGCCATATTACGGTTCCGGGAACCGGAACCGTCGGTTCGAACCGGCCCGGAACCGTAATCGGAACCGGTGAGAACCGGAACCGGGAACCGCGAACCGTCGGTTCGAACCGGCCCCGGAACCCCGTAATCGGAACCGGTGAGAACTCGGAACCGGAACCGAAAAATTCCGGTTCGGTTCTGTTCCAGCAAATGAGGAACCAGAACGGCGGTTCCAGATAAACCCGGTCGGAACCGGACTGGAACCCCCGGTTCCTCCGTCGGTTCGACCGGCGGTTCTAGCCGTTTAACTATCAGTTTTTGCATTTTTTTTTTTTTTTTAAATTTGTTGTGAAATGTTCTAATTAACCTTCTCCCAACAGCCATAAAGGCTATATAACGTTAGTTTCAAGGGTATTTTTGAAAAATAAATTTGATTTATTATTAAATACCTCATTTTATTTTACAAATTTCATTTTACAAAAAAAATCCAACCTCTCTCTACTACCTCTCTCTACAAATTACTTACACTCTCTACTTACTCTCTCTACAATATACTACCACTTCTACTCTATATTATTTTCATTATTCTTCTCTACTCTACAATTCTCTCTATTTAAGTTAATTATTCTCTCTAATTTTATTCAATTTTCCAAATCTATATTTTATTTATCATATACATGGCAAGTGGAGGAAACTCAAATTTCGGGTAAGGGCAAGGGAAAAATGGAGAATCATCTATCCTACAAACGACATCTATGATATGATTCCCGACCAATTTAATTTGAGGGTTTTCAAATTGAATTTGGAGTATTCCAACTCAAGAATCGAACTTTAATGGAGCAATTTTTCAAGAAGATGAAGAGCAAGAGCAAGAGCAAACGAGCAAAAATTGTACAAGAGCAAGACCCAAAGTCCGACATATTCTCCATTTCATTCACAAAAAAATTCCAAAGGTGAGAAAAATGTACCGATGTAATTTGGAATTATTGATGGAAAATCTTATAAATTTAAACAAGCGGGCGGCTATGGATCATTTGGAAGCATTTGGAGGCAAAAACATCCAATAAAAATAGGAGTTGATCAGTCTCCAACAACAAATTTCCGGTACGTTCTACCTTTCTTTATTTTAAATATTCTGAAAAAATACAAAAAGAGGAATTTAGCAAAAATTGATTTCTATGGAACATTTTATCTTTTAGTTTTGGTTGAAAAAGTAGGTTTTAATAATTATTTGTCAAAAAGCTTTAAATCCTTGTGCTTTAAAAGAGTACCAAAAATACTGTAAAACGAACTATTTATTTTCTTTATATAACAAAAGGAAACAAAGAGTTTAGAGCTTTTTATTTTCTCAATTAAATTCGTGTTTCAATTTGTTGTTGATGTTTGGAGTGATTCATTGGGCAATGCATTCTTATATGGGTATTACATGTCATTGGATTGATGATGATCTGAAAATTCAAAAAAAGAATATTGGTATTCGTGTTTTTTTTGATGATAAACATACTGCAAATAATATTTTATAGAGTAATTGTTTCAATTTTAGATGAATATAAGTTTGACAAAAAAATTTTTTTTCCAATTTCATTTGATTAATGCTTCCTGCCAATACTAGATCAATTAATTGAACTTTAAAAAAATTTGTGAAACCAAAATATTGGTGGTAAATTTTTTCATATAAGATTGCATGCCATGTTTTAAATTTATGTGTACAAGATGGTTTAAAAATTCTTGAATCTTTTATTTCTCAATTTAAAAAAAAGCTATTTCATATATATGGGACAACATCCCTTAAGTGATGAAAAGTTGGGCCTAACATTTTGTAAAGAAAATAAATAAAAGAACCAAAACGTTTCCAAGAATGTTTTCCCAACTCGTAGAATTCAACATATAAATTACTAAACGAGTCTTTTTTTTATAAAGAATTATTATGCTTTTTTGTTACTAATAATATTGAGGTATTAATTTATATCCACAAAATTGGGAGATTTGTTGCAAAAAATTTTAGATATTTTAAAAATTTTTAATGATGCTACTTTATAAAATTTAGTGGGGTTATTATCCCACATCTAATTTTATTTTTTTAACCTATTGTGTATTAATAAAATTACTGCACTCAAGAATTTTCAAAAAATGATGATTTATTAAAAAGATTGTATTTTTCAATGAAAAAAAAATGGTTATCTTATTTTAAAAATATACCAACCTCCCTTTATTTTGTCACTATTATATTTGATCCTAATTGTAGAATGGATGTTTTTTATGTGAATTAATTTGAATTTATTATGATGTATAAAAATCTTGATGTAGAAGATAATATTAATATAAATGTAGTAATGCATGAAGTTAAACAAATATTATGCAATTATATAATGAATTTGTTCAAGTTTTACTTAACTTCATCTACTTTTCTACTTCTACTTCTTCTCAATCTAATATTTCACAATTTCCAACACAAAGGGTAAGTGGTTGTTGGTGTTGCTAACAAGTTTTATTACAAAGGATAAAAAAAACAAGGAATCCAGTTCTATTTCTGGAATTTGATTAATTTATTTAACAACTTCTTTGATTTGGTGATGATTATGCAGATACAGATTTCCAATTTTAGATTGGTGAGTCGTCACGCAAATACCTTTCCCAATTTTTTTTCACTTTACTTGGCAAAAACAAATTTTAGCAGCTCCCTCTCCACTGTTGCGGTTGAACACAGGCTTTTTAGTTCAAGGAAGGAAACATACTTGATAAAAAACAACGATCTCGTATGACATCCCGATTTTCACTAGAAGCACAAGCATTGCGTGAATGATTGGACCAAAGCCGAACTAAGAGCCCAAGAAAATCAAAAGAAAATGAAGATTTATTTGATTTATATGATGGTCCTCAACGAAATCAACCGGTGTGCAAATAGCGATTATGTAAAAAGGTTGAAATTGATATAAAGGTAAGTAAGAAAACTACGTGGGCTTTGATTCATTTCTAAAACCCCAAGAGGAATATGTAGGCAACTTAATTTTTTTTTTTAAACAAAAAAAAAAAAAAAATTAAGTTTCAAGACCCAATTTTTTTTTTAAATTATGTTCAAACTTTAAAAAAAAAAAAAATTCAGTTGAAATTTTTTTAAAAAAAATAATTATGTTCAACACTCAACAATTCAAAAGTCTTTGAAAAAAATAAATTAATTGAAGTATTTTTTAATTTTTTATGTTCAAATAATTTTTTTTAAACCGGTCTCAAAATTAAAAATTTTTTAGGTGTATTTTTTATTTTTTATGTTCAAAATAATTTTTTTTTAAAACCGGTTTCAAATTTTAAAATTTTATTAGTGTTATTTTTTAATTTTTTATGTTCAAAAAATTTTTTTTTAAAACCGGCATTCAAAATTTAAAATTTAAATTATGCGATTCGCCGAAACCAATCGGAACATGTCGTTTGTTAATCGGATCGGAAACCGGACGGTCCAAACCGACCGGAACCGGACCTTTTCGGGTTCGGTTCCAGTTCCAGGCTTTTCGGGAACGGAACCGCAGGTTCCGGAACCGTGGCAAAGTCTACTCTGACCCACTTGACTTTAATATCAAATCTATTCGGAAGAAGTCTTTTACGGGTGGGAAACAAGTAAACTCAAATTCTGATTATTCATACCAGAAGAATTAAATTGCATAAATAAAACCTGACAATGAGAAAAAATATGGCCTAATCCAATGGGAATATTGTTCATAAGGCAAAGAGGACGCATTGGGCATTGGGTAGAGCAAGAGCTTTCAATGATATTAGAGTCCCCATTGCCTTCATTGAAAGCGGACGCAGCAACATAGAAAAAGCACCTCATTAGGCGTTTTCAGTGCAAAATATGGTTCCCCAAAATACTCGTAATCAAATTAGAAATTATTTGTCAAATTGCATCACTTGGCAAAAATATTTTGCAAATTGCCACCATTTTTATCAACAGCCCCTTACATAAAATTGTCTCGCTTTTTTAGGCTTTAACAATCCTTTTTAGTTTCCAATAAGAAGCTATTGTTCAGATTTAAATTTCTACTAGTTTCAGTTTTTTGATAGCTCTCCGATGTGGAAATAGAAAGAAAGGAAAGAAAGAAAAAAGACAATGAAATTCCATAAAAGGAGCTTTTGCCTAGTAAATGTCAATTGGACATGTATTCCCTGTTTCTCATTTAAGAATTTGTCTTGAATGGCTTATTTAAACAATTGCCAATAAATAAATTTACATAATGGGCAATGTTAAACCAATTTACAATTTTTTTTTTCTTTTTGTACATTGGGATTATTTTTGAAAGGCAATGAGGGACTAGGAACATGGATATTTTTGTACAATTTTTTTTTTTGTACATTGATATTAAACAATTATAATAAGTCAATGATTGAATCTTCAACATTTTTGAATGTTTTCAGATTATTGGGCAGGAGAGGCAGCCTAGAAACACTAGTAGCTCCTCTCCACCAGTTAGAGGCTTTAAGCTTGTCTCCTTTTGTTTACAGTTTGAATGAGACTTTGGGGATTTAGAACAAGTCTTCTTGTTTATTTGTTTTCAGGGGAAGAATCTGCAAACTTGGATTAAGCTCAGTACACTGAATTTCTGCAGTCAACTGATAGCTTTTGACAAGCTCTTAGTTTGCGGGCGATTATTTCTGAAAAAACATCTGGGAAGAAAGCTCTACTGGCTCCCCTCCAGATAACAATATAATTCGCATTGCAAGTCGAACCTCCTACATTAAAACAATAGTGGACATTATATTAAACAGTTTGTGCAAAGTACTTAGTGAGTCTTACTCCAGCAAAATAGAAACTAGGGAATAAAGGGAAAACTCTTCACTAGATGTTGCAAAAACCAATGCAATAGCAACATTGATGTGTGGCAAATGAGCGAGGAATGTAAAGAATGGACGGAGACTGAAGGGAGAGACAGAAACCAATTTATGATCGAATAAGAGTACAGTCTCTTCTGTTAAACCATATAAACATGTGACTCATGGACTAATTTCCCACACATCACACAGGCCATAAAAATAAAACATTAATCATTGGACCCAAGAAACGAGGGCATGTTTGAAACCATGGGCACAAGTCACAGTACAAAGCGTCTCACCAAAGTTTGAAGTAAAAATGCATAAATGTTTCCATTAAAATGTATAATTAACTTGTGAGGAACAGTTAATATAAATCATTGAAGAAAAGCTTTAAGAGAATCCAATTATTTGTTATAACCTAATAGCTCACTGAGAGTGCTTTCTAGCCAGCTTACACTTACTTATCATTTTCTTTTTCTGGCCTCTCCATATGCATCATAAGGGGCTGTAGACCAACATTCTTGTTTTACATAATCCCATGCTAAGGATCACAAGTCACCAACCGCAGGACATTGGATGGGGTATAGGCCAAACTAAGCTGACCAACGTTATTGTTATTTACAAAATGCACCGATGTTTGAAATACAGGAGAAGAAAAAGCAATAAATTTGCTGGATCAAATAAGACAAATATTAACTTGCGAAGCTGACCGATGATAGAGAGAAAAAAACATAGAAAACAAAAAAGGGAAAGCACTTATCAAAACAAAAGAAAAAAACAAACAAATTGGCAATTACTATAGATCCAGACAACTTCCTCTACTATCTTGCAACTGTTCAACAAGCTAAAAATAGCAGCGGAGGGGGGAGTGGAGAGATCGTGATCACTATAGGTGAACATTTTCAAGCAGCCAAAGCCAGAAGGAAATGACATTTAACATTTGAGAAGGCCACCTTAATTCTTTTTGGCTTTCTAAAAGGATTTATTTTTTTCAATGATCTCATAGTCAAACATTTGCTGAACAGATAAGAAACAGAAACAAAAAAATTATAAAAGAAGAAGTTGTACTCCAAAGCATCAATCTCTTCCCAGGGTGGGGCTTCCTTTTTGGTGCAATTTCATTTTCAATTTCTATGTCAAATGAACTTTTTGCTCGGCTGCTTCCAATGGGTGCCAAATGATTCAAATCCAAATTGTGCGAACTGGCCTTTGACCATTTGGAGCCATCGGTATTTGACTGCAAAAGCAGAAAAAGAAATCATATCAATTAAACATTCACAAGCTAATTAGTGGTGCTTCATTCTTCATATAATTACAAGGGTTGTCAAAAACATCTTTTTCCTGTTCAAGACTATTCATTGAGAGGCAAAACAAAACAAGAAATGACAGACCTTTGATAAACAAATATAGGCAACTATGGAAATTTAGCTTACACCACGGATCCATGAGTTCTGCTTTATTTTCTTAAACTAGATGCTAGAATGCATCTGCTGTTTCAATATCATTCAGTCATTATCTATCTCCTCCTCAAAGCCCCATCACCTTTTTGCAACTTCTAAAATAGATCAGCTTCAAGAAATCTGGGGAAACACTAATAAATTCATAGAATATAGTCGCCAATTCTTTCCAAATTAAAATATTCACCAGGAAGACTTATCTAAAAACATAAAGAGTCTTTTTAATTTCTACAAGTATTTAAAGAGGTTAATACTTTTTTTCATATCATGTTGAAGGAATATTAAATTATAAATCTCAGTAAACATATTTTGATGGATGAATAGTTCGAGAAAGAAACTTTCAACCATTGACCTGTAAGTGTAGATACATATTGGCGAACTCCTTCCGTTTCACATATCCCACTTGTTTTTTCACTTTTCTTATCCCTGGGTTTGAGCATATAGTTCATCCTTCTTTGTTTCAGACTGTACTTTCATCCCACCTCGTCGTTTAATTTAATGGTCATTGCCTCTATTCTTCACTTGGTCCTTTCCCAAGTATTGGAGTGGACTTCAGAGAATCTTCTTTCTTCAGTAAATGTGACGGATTTTCAAAACAGAGGACAGGAGTTTTCCTTATTTATCCAGAAAAATTTGATGAGATTTAATTTACAACTTCAATGTCAAGACATAGATGCCATATAAAAAAAAAATCTGCAGATAAACACATGCATAGCCTGCACAGTATAGATCTACTTGTGGCATCTAATCTGTGATATGAACACGACATTCAGTCCTTGATATCATCTCCACTGACCATTGTAAAGTTTGGAGGCCTCTCTCAAGAATTGTCTTCTGCACATTTTCCTTTTCCTTGCTTCCTCATCACCAAAGTGCTTACAGCTCTGTTACAAAGTTTTAACCCGTTTGGACTAATCAGAAAAGTTACACAAACTCTTCAGGGTAAGGTTTCTTCACCCGTATATATAAATTGGACAACAGTATGTTATTCCCAGCAAAACCTATTTGAACTAGGTATAACTTTTGTGGCAGAGCCAAGCAGACAGACATTAAACTTGAATGGAATTGCATCTACATCCAGACGAAGCCCATAATAAAGCCCAAAATGAAAAGGGAGTACGGCGGGTTGTTCCTTCGTACCTCTATGGCCACCAACAAGGAATTAGTGTAAGATGGGATTCTTTATTTTATGTTGTCTATGGTTACATCCCAGGGCTGTTTCCAACTAGCTGAACTCCCACGGTTGAGGCAAATCACGTGCTGGAGCTAAGGCTTCCAAGCTTGTTCTATTCTCAATCATTAATCATGGCCTCCGGTTATGATTTTTTCAACTGCTTCAATCATAACGCTGCAGAGGCGATTTTATCAAGAGAAAAATAAAACCAAGCGCATTCAGGCAATATGGCAAGAAAATAAAATTGGCTCACATTATGTTGCATATTTAACATTTGGAACATATTGCATCCTTCCTGCACGACCCTATTCCTACATGAGGAACGTCTCATCAACCACCAATCTCAATTGAGGGTATCTACAATAACCACACGTTTTCCCTTGGTCATTGCCAGCATTCTGGCTGTTTCTCTGTACACAAAAGCACCACACCCCAAAAAATCACTTAGTTATTATTAGCACAGTCGGATGAAAATATTCTTAATTCTTGACCTGCCGCATTGGAGAAAAAATAACAAGTCATAACTCATGGAAGTTACTTTAAGAGATCCTAAATAAGATTGAATTGAGTAAAACTTGAATGAGTACACTATCTCCGTTAATTCTCTTTGCAGTTTTTCTCCTTATTCCCAAACTTTAACAGACTACAACAAAGCATTCACCGTCACCAAACAGATTAAACATCGTCCAGAGAAAGAAATAAATTTGAAAAGAGAAAGTGGATTAATTTACTCTTAATAAATTTAAATCACACTAAAATTTGATACTTATATTTTAAGGATTCTAAAAACATTGTGTGCAAAACTTTATTCAACTTCCATAGAATGCACGTTAACATTTAAGTTGCTAATGCAGTATGCAAAAAATTTGTATTCATGAAGGAATTCAATTGCAACAAACAAAACACTAAGAAAGAAGTAGGATGCCAAACTGAACTTTGATTCAGCCGATTAATTTTACATACAAGGAAATGCAAGTACCTGATTAAGGGTTGTTTTACCAAACTCCTGGAGGGGCCTTATGACAAGATGACCCTCTCCCCTCAAACCAAGTCACGGGATATTTTCAGCACTTCCAGATACAGCTCGACCCACCGACAAAGTAAAGGCCATAAAATTGCAATTTACGATTTCGAATGGCATCTTATTACGATGCAAGGAACTATTTAATACTTGACGGGTTGTCATCAGAAAACTCTTACCACCAACCGTAAGCATTAACCATGTGATATTAGACAAGCAGTGCTCGTATAGCCAAATATCCCTCCAAAAGGAAATCTATCTCTGGGCCAACTCCAATTAACCTTCAGAAAATTATTATATATGTGTGTAAACATCAAAAGGAAGATCAATTCCGTACAAAATACTCAACTATCAATCCTCGAATGCAACAGTATCAGACCCAAAGTCATACTAAAAACAAGCTGGTACCACAGTCACACGCACAAATCACAACACAAGCTCTCTAGACAAAAACAGTAATACACACCTTTAATTAGAAATAAGGTAGATATATATATATATATATAGAGAAATTTTTTATTGTAATTCTCTTCATCAATGCACTTAGCGCATGGATTCGAACAACTAAACTTACATACAATAATAAATAAAAAAATTACCAAGTAAAATAGTGACTCACCAATGGTTCCTAATCAAACAAACAGGAAGTGTAAAATAGTCATTCTGCTTTATATACCCTCTCCACATCATAACATACAGTTTACAAACTCACACACAGAGCAGGTATTACATCCTAAAATCTGCTCAAGAAATCTTTCCAAATCAAATCACGCAATTTAAATCTACCAGCTTCTATATCAACATAATTTTAATTATATATTTAAAATGTATCCTTTTTTCTATGTAGCAGATTCGCCTTCTCATATAATACAATAAAGTACTTTTCCACAAGCATATCAATATAAAACCTAGAGAATGAATAGTGATGTTGATTTCTATTCATTATACAATCGCATGTATATGACTTATTTATTAAAACAAATTAATCAAATTAAACTAACCCATTTTTTTCCTTTTTATCCACCTTTGATATGGCATGATTTAAGTCACTCATGCTGTCACGGGCTGCTCCAAATAACCCATATCTCAGATGGAAACCTAGCTAGAGGTTTCCTTGGCCCAAGTCCAATACAAACTCAATCAACTCCCCAATCTTCTCCAGCCTCAGACAACTCATGTCCGCATTACTCAAAGGCAAACAATTCAAGACAACGCATCCAAACTCAGAATTAAGCAACAGACACATGAAGGAAGGTCGAAGGATTTTTGAATTCAAAACGTAAATTCCCCGACATCCAAACCGCCCCATTTCGCGACTTGGGTAACGATCAGACGTGTCGTCGAACTTCCGGAGGCCGGAGAAATAAACAGACGGATGTATTTGGATTTCCGACGAGGAATCCGCCTGTGCCACACCACCGGTTCGACGATTGGGAGAGATAAGTGAGAGTAGAAAAGTGGGATTTGATGAGGCTGAATAACATGAAGTTTGAAGATCAATGAGCAGAAAACGTGAAGCCATAGCTCTCATTTCTCTTAGTTCAATTTTCAGCATTCAAGAAAATTTTATAAGCCTGGACAAAGCAAGAAATAAAGAAAGAGACAGAATTCTTGTTTTGGTTTCAGGATTTTTACGGTTTCGTTGTAAGAGGACTTGTGAAAGGAAGAAGAAAGAAGTTAGTTTTAGATTTCCAGGATGAAGGAAGGTGAAGAAGATTTCCGAAGGTAGTCTCCTCTCTCGAGGGCATGAGTGTGAAGGGATCAGATTCATGGCTTGGGACCCAAGAGCATTAACGAGTAAACTCTATTGTCGGACTAATGACCGCTCAATGGAAGAGCTCAAAGGCCACGTGGTGGCTGCGGACGACCACTCTTTCAAACAGATGGAAGTTACTAAAGTGAAATTGGAACTCTCGGAAGAAACTTCAAACTCTATCATTTTTAAAATTAGACCTTAACATTTATTCCTTACGGGCTATCTCATTCCTAATTCATGACATTTAAAAAAATAATTATTTTAAATATCATATTTGTAATTTATAACGAGTAATAAATATTTATTTTTTTATATTTACTTTTATATATAATTAATAATTATTATTTCCAATTTATTGATTTTTTTAGAAAAATTTTTTTTTAATGTTTAAACTAAAGAGTAATATATTCAATTTACTTTTAATGTCTAATTATTATAATTGAACAAATTTAATATTTTTTTTGAGACACCACACACACACAATTCATAAATATGATAAATATTATGGACCG
Organism: Jatropha curcas; assembly: GCF_014843425.1. The sequence continues at coordinate 23,132,332 of NW_023590789.1, forward strand.
AACTAATAATAATATTTTTATATTTTATGAAAATAAATTCTGAAAGTTTTATTGACCGAATAAATTTTGAAATTTAATAACTAATTTAAAAAAAAAAAAAATTGGACACAACTCTCTATATTACTGAGAAGACTGAATACAGTGAATATGTTATGATTCAAAAAGTCTTCTGGGGTCATATTCATATTTGTCAAAAAAAAAAATATTTATAAATAAGTTATTTTGTAGTATTAAAAAAAATTAGCCTCGTATAATTGAATTATAGGTTAGAGTTGTTTTAAATTATTTTAAGTTTCGCATTGGGATTGATTACTCTTCTCCCAATTCCTTTATAAAAAATTGTATCTATCATGAAGAAGATTAAGGAGTTACGGAATATGGAATTAATTTAATTTTTTAAAACTTATTTTAACTTCCTGGCATTTAATTCTACTATAATAGACAACCCCACACTTAAAATAATTTATTTATCTAATTTTTTTTATGATATATATATTATATA